>OZ010610.1:73768411-73838411 GCA_963932145.1 Acanthosepion lycidas
GGGTTGCCATGGTAACGATCATTCATTCCAGCTTGGTTGGGTTTTTATCAGTAAACTTATGTAAACTTATTCCAAATTTGATAATGTCAATTATCTTTTGTCTCTTTTCTTTTATTGTCCACTTTCCTTAACTTTTTTTTCTCAGATTCTTTTATACTTAGTAACCCCCTGCGTCTTAGTGGCTTTGTCACCTTGCTTCGGGTGAAATGATTAAAAAAACAAAATTTCTTTGTAAGTCTCACCATATTTCCGTACTTTTTTTTTTTTTCTAAATGCTGTTACACACATATTAACAAAGAAATACATTCAATTTCTAAATATGTAGCCTAATATTGGATACTGAATAATGAATGAATAATACAGTTTTTTATTTTTTTTGTTTTTGTCTTTTTAAAGCAGGAGAGGGCCAAATAACAAAGAACAATTTACGCATCTTAATAGAATTTTATGTATAAATCTAGCCAACTTTATCGTGCGTGTGTGATTTTTTGGAAGATCAGTTTCACTTCGATAACACGTGGCGCTTCAGTGGAAGGGAGATAACTCATTGGACTAAAACGAACTTAGTAACATAACAAGAGTAATGTCGATACTATTTTATTTTTACTCGAAGGATATTTTTAGTTTATATTCTAAAATAAAATTTTTAGGGCTCTTAGATGCGTATATCGTTATTAAATATAAATATTTAAAAAGAAGAAAAAAACAACTGATAAACGTGACATCATTTGAAAAATGGGAACACAATTTAAAAATGAATTCAAATTTATTTATGGAAATAAATTTAAAGTAATTTTATAAACAAGAAAAATGATTTTTTTTTAATGAAGGCTCAACAAACGAAAAAATTCAACCATTGCCCTATTTTTCTACGATACCTCAAGATTTGTTTTAGTTTTACATTTATTTAAAATTCTATTCTCAATTAAAAATAAAATTAAAAAATAAACATAGGATTTTTAACGGTTTGTTAAAACCTAAATTTAAAAAAATTTTGTTAAATAAATTATTTTAGTTAGTGTAAATTCTTTTTTTAAATTAGATTTTTTTCCCTGTCTTTCATAATTTCTAAATTTTTTTTAAAATGACGTCAATACATTCATCTTGGGACCACACTTTTTGAAAAGTCCCAAATAAAATTGATAGCTATTTTTAACGCTGTTTCCTTACATTTTAAAGATGTTTTCACTTTTAATTTCGTTCGTAATTTCCATTAATGTATGACATTGATAAAAAAAAAAAAAAAAGTAATAATTTAAATTCTTTTTTTTAAAACCGCAGAAGAGTTGGCAGGTTGTTGTATCTCTTTCGTTATTTTTTTTTTCTTTTATTAAAATCCAAGACATACACCTTCGGAATCTGGTACTTGAATAAAAAAGGAATTTATTTATCACTGTGGGTTTTCTTTTGTCCTCGTCAACTCTACAGAATTTTCTCGGCTTTTTATTAACTTTTATTTTTACTTTTAATCCCTCCAACGAACCATCGAACCGTGTCAATTGTCCAATGTTGCTATGACCACAATTTTTGGGCTTGTCACACGAACTGTTTTGAAAAGCAGTCCTTTGTGGGTGTATAGCGGCCTTGGGCATTAGTCATATTTTTAATTAATGTACTATATCCACTTTCAAAAATTATGGTAAATTTTTATGATTTATTTACATTTTTATAGTAAGGTTTTTATTTTAAAAAAATAGTATGACAAACTGGAAAAAAAAAAGTTATTTTGTGACGCGTTTTAGGATTTCATCGAATGAAACGCGTCACAAAAACTTTTTTCCAGTTTCTCATACTATCTTTATAAATACCGTGTCGTTGTAAAATTATACAAAATTATCGTTAAAAATGGTTGGAGTAACGTTAGTTTTCTCTTAAGCTACGTTTTAATAGGAACGAAAGGATTTTTAAAAAATTTGAAATGTCCATAAAAAAATGGACATGGCTAATTGTAGTGAAATGTTCATAATTTTTTTAAATTTTTTTTTTTAACAAAAAGAGAAAAGGAAGTGAATGAAAAGAAACAGGTTCATAGTTTTAGTTGCAGGAGTGTTTTTCGTTTGTGGCCGGTAATAAAGTCACGAGGAAAAAAGACAATTTTTTTTTCATTTACTCACATCAACCCATAACTGGTTAGAAACGAACTCTACTAGAATTCGAACTTGGCTCTCCAATTTCACATTTGAAGCCGTTAGCCATCACATCAGTTGCCCACCCAAGCCAATGCACTTGGTATACCCAACGGTCACCCATCTAAGTACTGACCTGGATTAACATTGCTTAACTTCAGTGATTGGATGGGAACTGGTGTTTTCAACATTTGATTCACACACACACACACACACACACACACAAACACACACACAAAAGAGAGAGAGAGGCAGTCATATATACCTATCGTCCGGGTCACACTCCTCCCTGGTGTTTTGAACAGGAGTAGAGGTTTATCCTTCGTTTCCCATTCCTCCTAAAAAGTCTTTTCATTCTCTTTCACTCTTAGTAACTCTTTGCGTTGTAGTAGTATTATCGCCTTGGGGTGAATTGATTCAAAAATATTTATTTATTTGTGAGTGTTGACATTTTTCTGTAGATACTGACAGGCTTCTGAAGTCTTTATATAGTAACTGTTTTAATTATTAGATTTGGACATCACTACAGGTGCACAAGGCATGTTAACGAGCTTGCATAATGCAACCCCTCCACTGCCATCATCTTGATCAGTACTTTTATAACAATGCTATTTATCATAGCCAAAGTTCTATAGCCTGCAGGACAAGGTCTGGACTCGACCTACACTTTTTATTTTTCATTTCCCCCTCTTCTTTGCTAGTTTCCTCGCAACTTCTTTTGCCCTCTTTACTGTCTGTGTTTTCAAGCCACAATCTCCTGTAACCTTTGACATCATGGTGAATTTTTACAACAAAGACATTGTTTCTCTTAACACTTATTTGCTTTCTCTTAAAAACTGCCCATCTCGAACTTCCCTCTGTTTCTGCTTTCTTTTACAACTATTAAAATGAATATTATTTCTTGTGTCTGCAACAGCTTTTAAAGTAAATATTTTAGACGTTTACAAATACCAAATATAGACTAACTTAGAAGTTGAATGAGTTTTCCCATTGTTACAACGCAGGCTGACAAAAACAATCTTGTTATTTTGTAACAATTGTATCCTCTTTTTTTTTTTGTTTTTGCTTTAAGGCAATTTGCTTTGCAGTAGAAAAAGACACAAGATTCTCATCACAAACAATAACAGCATTAATATAACAATAAAAAAAAACAATAATAATAAAGCATAAAATTGATTAATTTAGATGCAGTTTAAGTTAGATATTGAACTTTAATGATGAAAGAAAGTATTTAATAATGAAAAAGGTGGGGGACTGTGGGTAAATTCACAGATTTTGATAATTAGATCTTTGAGACCTTCATCCAGCGCCCTTTTATTCTCCTAGTGGCAGATCAAGATATAAGTGATAAAAAGGGGAGGTAATCGAAAGATTAAACAAATGGCTACCTTTGTCTCCTTGGAATTTGGGAAAGGGAAAAAAAACTAGAAAATATTAAAAAAAAGAAAAAAAGACAGACACAAGTCCTGACTGATTTTGTCTTGTTACATTTTCTTTCAAACTGTACCCAATTTTATTGTCCATCTGTCTTTGTATTGTGACATTGAATTAGGTTTTTATCTTTATTTTCTTCTGTGTGTTTTAATGTCTGTCTGTTATTGTATCATTATGTTAATTTTCTTATGATGATTATTATTTGTCAACTGACTTCTTTTGGATGTTTGTGTTAATGTGATGAGAGCCAAAATAGTACTGTCAAGATTTAGTTTATTTACTTCACTGTTTAACTGTGTCCAAATTTTTATTAAAAAGAAAGTCACTTTCATTTTCCTTTTATTGATATTGTGATATTTTTAGAATTACTGAAAACTAGTTTGGCACAAGGCTACAAGTGTGGGTCACAAACTCCATGTTGAGGTTCCCAACTATGCACAAATGCATACCTTTGTATGACACAAGGTCATGAGTGTAAGAGCAACAAAAGAGTAAAAGTAATGATATATAAGGTTAATGACATATGTGACTTGTTTAGGATAAATTGGCATTTTGTCATTGTATGGCATATCATGATAAAATGTGATTTTATTTACTTGACCCTCTCTCACTAAGGTAGGATGTAGTGTAAGGTCATTTTTATGTCAGGTATGTCAACATGTGAACATATGAGCCAAAGACAATGATTGGCTAGTTTCTACGACTATTCTCATGTTGGCTATGATATTATATGAATCCCACCTCTTGTAGTGCAGTGATTGATTTGCAGGTTAATTAAAGTCAGAAAATATTTTTAGATTGTAAGAATTTTTTTTGAAATAATAATGGTTTAGTGAACCAAGTCTTACTAATTAACCCATAGCTGGTGGGGAAAGAGGTGGATTCATCCCTTCCCCGAGGGTTTTTACGCGCAAGTAAATATAACAAACCCAACTGAAATTGAAACTCTGTTCTCCAATTAACAATTCCAAGCCATTATCCATGACACCACCTGCACATCCAAGCTTACAACCTCCTTGTCTTTCATTTATGCACATATGTGTGTATATAGGTACAGTGGAGTAATTGATTGAGGAATCGGAGAGCTGTGTTCGAATTCCAGTTGAATCCATTACATTCACTTATGTGCTAATACCCTTTGGAAAGGTATGAATCCTCTTCTCCCTCCAGCTATTGGTAAATAGTAGGACAGACCGGGTTCTGTAACCTTGGATGGTAACTGGTCTATGACAGAAAGAAATGGCAACCTACTGCAGGGAAAAAATCTGCCTTGTCAGTCATGTATCAAAAGATTGCCTAAGTGTGTATCACGCACAGCAAATAACCGACTAAAAGTTATAAGCCTTTTTGACATAATATAACATCCAAGTATTGTTAAGAGCAAAACAAAACCAACGCAGCTTCCTTTTGGGGTTGCGGATAAAGGATAGGAGGTAGATAGTTTCAGATTTTTCAGTTTCACATTAAAAACTGAAATGAAGAATAACATTTTAAATGAAGATAATAATAAATCTTTTAATTAACTGCAAGTTCTCTTGTATCGTTAATGTTATTTTAACCATCTTGTATTGAATTGATATGTGCAAAAAAATCTGCTAATAATTTGTTTTTTTTTTCTTTTTCTTGTTACATTTCAGAACCATCAAAGTTTTTATGTGGCACGTGCAAAACTACCGTAAACTCTGCCTGGTCCCTTGTGCAACACGTGCAAAGCACTCATGGTATGAAAATCTACTTACCAGCGCCAGACCTCTCGGCCCAAATTTCTAATTTATCCACACCCTCTCCCAAGGCGCCCTCAGACCATGTAATGACCCCACCAGCTCCCAATGCAGCTGACGGGCTGCCTCATCCTCCTCATCCCTTCATGTTCCGTATGCCTTTTGACCGGCAACATCAAATGCCACCTGCGCCAACACTTAGCCCTTTTAACCGTCCCCCAGCGGGTCCGGAATTTCGCTTGGATCTAATGAATGATCCATTTCATTCGAGGAATGTCCAAGGCCTTTCAAATCTTTCATCCGCATTCGATGTGCCAGCACCTTTTCCTACGCCATTTAATGACCGGCCTCGAATAATGGAAACTATAGACTTTTACTCGCAGCGTCTTCGTCAGTTGGCATCCACTCAGACACCTCCCTTACGGAAGCCAACACCCCCTTTTTCACAGCCTTCTTCAACATTCACATCGATAACACCAACTCCATCGCATTCACAAGAACCCTTACCGAAGAACTTAAGCCCTGCAAGTAAGTTGAAATCATGTGAGTTTTGTGGAAAGTGTTTTCGGTTTCAAAGTAATCTTATTGTCCATCGAAGATCTCACACTGGCGAAAAACCCTTTAAGTGTCCTCTATGTCCACATGCATGTACGCAAGCTAGTAAGCTGAAACGGCACATGAAAACCCATATGAACAAGTCTCCTTTGAGTAGCATGTCGCAAACTTCAAACATATCTAATGCCTCTGAGGGGAGTCTTCCCTCTAGTAGTAGTACCCCAGACTCAAACAAACACTTGATAAAACACGACGATTCTAATATTGATCTAGACAACGAAGAAGAAAACGACGACGAGGAGGAGGAAGAGATGGAAGAGGAGCTTGAAGATGAGGAGGATCTGGAGGGAATTGACGAGGTACACAACGGATCTCCTACTCCGATCGATTGTCACGTGGAGAAAAACTCTGAAATATCTTCTCGGCTCCAGGACCGCAGGACCCCCAACGAAAGGACAAGCACAGTAGGTGAAAAGTCTTCCTTGCTCAGTGAAGTGATGGAAAACACGGGCTTGAACAACATTCAACAGTATAATGAGGCATTCCAGCAGGCCCTGGCGGAAAATATACAAAACAAGGACACGAAAACGGAGGAAAATTGTTCTGAGGGCACAGAGAACGGTGACAGAGATATCAAATCTGAAGAGACAGACATGTTGTATTCTAGTCAGGAAAAACCTGAAGCGTTGGACTGCACTGACTCTCCGTATACAAAGCAAATCAAAAGTGAGCCCCCGGAACCAACGTTAAACAGTATGGAATCAATCTATTCTAATATGTGGATCCCGAGCTCACATCACCAAGACTACTTCCTATCGGGATTATCGTCGAGGCTTCAGGATCCCAACCACAACAATTTTAGTTCTCCATCGAAAAGTGCCTTGAAATCTAATCTTTCATCTCACCCCAAAGCCGGAACCAGTTCTAATACAGCTGCCAGTAATGGTGGCCCCATCTCTAATCGGAAAGACCGCAGAAATGATACCTGTGAATTTTGTGGGAAGGTTTTTAAGAATTGTAGCAATCTTACTGTACACCGACGAAGCCATACAGGTGAGAAACCATACAAATGTGAACTTTGTAGCTATGCTTGTGCACAATCGAGTAAGCTCACCAGACACATGAAGACACATGGCCGTATTGGTAAAGATGTCTATAGGTGTAAGTTTTGCAGTATGCCATTCTCAGTACCAAGCACTTTGGAAAAACACATGCGAAAATGTGTGGAAAATCGTCAGGTGAGAGGAGTTCAGGAAACAGACACTGATACTAACAGCACAACTACATCTACAATATAAATGCATTTTTTTTTCTTTTTCTTTTTAACAAAAAAAAAAAAACAAAACAAAAAAAAAGGGAAGAGAAATTTTATAATTTCCCCTGCTTATGAGGAGAAACAAAAAAAAAAAATGACTAATTTCACCGGTTGTTATTTGATAGGAAAATTACAATTAAACCTGTTTTTGTTTTTTTTTTTTTTTTTTTTTTTTTTTTTTTCTCTCCCCCTCCCTTCCCTCCTCCATCTCCAATTCCACAATTTTTTTTTTTTTTTTTTTTTTTTTTTTTTCTTGGCGTGATTATTATCAATTATTATTAGGTAATTTATAAATTGTAATATAGGAGAAGCTTGAATTTGTTATGAAATATCCTAAACTCTTAATATTTAATTAAAAAGGGCCCAAAACATTAAAGATCACATAACTAGATTTAGAAAGAGACATAAAGATGTTTTTGTCTCTGCAGTTACTAAAGAAAAAAAATGCTATTTTTAGGTACATTTTTAAAAATATATCTATTATATTTAATTTTGTTTTGAGGATATTTTAATATTTTTCTTCACATTAATTTAAACTATTTTTAACAGCATTAATAATCTTTTTAAAAAGTTATAAATTTTTCTGCACCATGAGTGGAAAATTATAGAAAAATTATATATTATAAAAAATTAAATGAAGGCAGTTTAAGCTAATTTTTTTCTTTTTTTGGCCTTTATTAAATTTTTATGCCATTTTATAACCAAAGAATATTAATGCGTTTTTTTTATATATAGAATATTTAAATTATTAGAAGCAAGATAAACAAAAATCATAATTTCTTTGGTTTTATTTTTTAAACAGTCTTTTCCTTATTCTTTTAATAACAAATTACCAAACACATTTCATTTTAAGTTTTGGATTATTTTAAGTTTAAAAAGAAATTGTTATCTATATTTATATCTATATCTATCAAGATTATATATATATATATATATATATATATATATATATATATATATATATATATATATATATATATATATATAAATTTAGGGGAGAAAAAAAAAATGATCAAGTGGTTTCCCCTAAAGTTGTTCTTCATATAAAAACAAAAGAAAATGTTTATATATCGTTTTTCCCATAAAATTTATTTTTTAAACTTTTTTTTTTTTTTTTTTTTTTTATACACAAGTGGCGATATAAATTAGGGGTAAGCTAATTTAAAAATGATATATTTATCCTCCCCTCCACCTTACAGATGAGTGACTTATACGAAAGGAAAACCTAATACAGAAGAAAATCTTCTAATATTAAATCCTATGTTTTCATATTGATAAGGATATTAAAAAAAATAACAAAGCATATAATGTGTGTGTATATGTGTATACACACACATTTTTTTTTTATTTGCAATACTTATGCTATACGTAAGTAAAATCTGAGTTATTAACTAATATCTGTCATTCAATATTATTTCCACCCCTACCCACAAAAAACCACAGATTACTTGAAGAGAAATCATAATAATTCCTAATTTGTTAACAGGATTAAAATAACTGGCTTACAATATAAAAGCTCCTTTGTGGCAAAAACAAAACAAGAAAAACAAAAACTGTGGAAAAAATAAAAATGTGTTTTAACTTCTAATATATAAATAATTAAATGAAATTTTGTCAACGAAGACAGTGCACTATTCAAATTACTGTTGTCTTTGAAACGGGGTCTAATATTTTATTTTACCTTTTCTGTTTCTCACCCTTTGAAGTTTACAATTTAGAGCTATCATTTAACTGTCCAAAGATATTTGAACAATTCGAAAATACGTACCCACCCGCAACTTTCATTCCCTTACTGCACCACTCTTAGAAATTGCTAAGGATTTTAAAATTTGGGGCCGAGGAAATGAAAATAATTAATGAAAAAAAAATTAATGAACAATAAATTACAAACTCTAATCACTGAAATATATTCAAAACTAAAACGAATCGTACATGTATGAACTGTTAAAAGTTATGTTTTATTTTTAAAATATCAAAAAAAAAAAACAGCAAATTACATATATTATCGTACACACACACACACACATATACATATATATATATATATATATATATATATAGTAAGATGTTTTCCACTCTTATTTAATAGAAATTTTATAATGGGGCTGAGGTAATGTAGTAGTTTTCCTCACTTAGTACCTCCTAAAAATGGTACTTGTTAAGCCTCCATAACAGAGATATTTTTTAATATATGCATGAGAGAGAGAGAGAGAGAGAGAGAGAGAGAGAGAGAGAGAGAGTGAGTATGTATGTATGTATGTATGTGTGTGTGTGTGTGTATATATATATATATATATATATATATATATATATATATATATATATATACACACACACACACACACACAAAAACATGTATACATATATGCGCAGGCCCCAACACCCACACACTTATATGCACACACAAAAAAAGAACCTTCTAATAGTGTAAAAGACTGTTGAAAGCTCTCAGCCTTTGGGAAAAAAAATCCTCAGAGAGCAGTCTGAAAGTATGATAAAAGATTACTATAATTAGAAATTTTGCTTAGTTACATTCAATGAAATATGCATAGATTTACACTCATGCATAGACATATATTTACATGTGCATGTACACACGCACACACCATGACTAAATAGATAAAAAAGGGATTACTCACATTGTTGATGTCTGTTTGTTGTGTTTGCTGCTTTGTTTTTTTTCCCTAACTCATATTTCAAATATCTTTTTTTAATTGGTGCGTATTTCCGAAATGTCAATAAGCTTCTCTGTTAAAATTTTTTTTTTTTTTTTCCTTTTTTTTCTTTTTCATTTTTTTTTTTTTTTTTTTTTACACTCACTTTTCCCCCTTCCCCCTTCACAATGTAATTGATGAGTAAAAGAAGAAAAATACAAAAAAAAATGATTATGTTGTTGTCTATTTTTGTCTATTATGATACCGGGAAAAAAAATTAAAAATTTTGATAGAAAAAATTTTTTTAATAAAAAGAGGAAAAAAAAAAAAAAAAAAGATTTAAATCATGCCCTCACCACCTCCCTTCCCTTGCTCTAAAAAGAAAAAAATCCCCTGAAATTGTGTTGTTAATATTCTTAAGATAACAAAATTTAACCTTCAATTTTTTTTTTTTTTTTTTTTTTTTTTTTTTTTTTCTTGAATAATTTTTAATTTAAATTTTTTAACTCTTACACATTCTTCCTCAACCCACACATTTTCTTTCTTCCTGGCTCTTGTGCTGTGATGACAAAATTGACCAATTCATTAAAATAATTAGTGATTGGTTCTTTTTTATAATTGTCATCAATAGATGTACACTTCTTGGTACCTCCTCTCAAATCAATTTTCAAATCAATGGAAGTAGTCAAATTTCACAAACTTTGGAGAAAAAAAAAACAAACTGTAAACTTTATATTTTAAGACCATTGTTTGGATTTTTTTTTTTTTTTTTTTTTTTTTTTTTTTTTTGCTTTATTTTGGTCAAATGAAGAAAAACAAAAAAAAACATTACGTCAAGAGAGATTTTTGAATACAGCCAAATGTTTTTTATAAATTAGCATGTTTGTTGATCTTAGTTTTAATAACAATGATGGCCAATCAAAATGCCAGAATACGATATCAAAATACTGAATGGTATTCATCTGTTACCATTTTGAGTCTGTTTCCCTCTAATATTGGAAAAAAAAGGACTATATATATTTATGTGAAAAGCAGACCCTTGTTAATGAGTTGTGCCTGTAGCTATCAGGCTTATTACAAAGTTAAAGCCTGTCTTTAAAAATCAGAAATTTGACCTTTCATATTTGACCTTTCATATAAAATAATACAGAGAACTGTAGCTTTTTTTGTTTTGTTTTTTTTTTCTTAAATTGTGACAGAAATACACCTTCCTGGTCAGAGAGATCAAAATCTTTTTCTTTTTCCTTCTTTTTTCTTCTTTTCCCCTCCTCTTTTTCTTTTTCCCTTCTCTTTTTCTTTTCCTCTCCTCTTTTTCTTTTCCTCTCCTCTTTTTCTTTTCCCCTCCTCTTTTTCTTTTACCCTCCTCTTTTTCATTTCTTTTTCATATGCCATCAAATATGTCAGTTTATTTTCTCTCTCTCTCTCTCTCTCTCCTCTTTTCCAATATTTGTGAATATAGGAGAAAAACATAATTATGGAAAAAAAAAACAAAAACAAAACCCCCTCCCCACAATTATCAGTTACAATTTTTTTTTTCTTCCCTTCCCAACGAATTACCCGGCAACAATTAGTGTTGGTCAGTTTTTGAGCTTTCTGGAGAGATAAAGGTATTCAACTACATATGTAAATAAACCATATGCTGAACACTGCCATTGGCTAATATAAAAAGGGGAGTGGGGGGGAAATAAGAAAAATGGGGTGCCTCGTTTGTATTGGTGCCAATGTTTCAAAGAGAGGAGACAAAAGATGTAAAAAAAAGATGTAAAAAAAAAAAAGATGTAAAAAAAAAAAAAAAAGATGTAAAAAAAAAAACAAAGAAATTTGGTGTTAAATTTTACCAAAGTCAAGGTATTTTTTAGTCATTGTTTTCTTATATATGCATAAAGCGTGTACGCAGAAAGATGCATCTGCTACACGGGGGTGGGGGGGAAGCTGACTGGAGTGAAATACATCTTTAGGATTTACTGTTTACCACACTGGCTAATAACTTTGAGAAGGACTTCCTTGCCCCACCCACCTCCAAAAAAAAAAAAAAAAAATTTAAAAATTGAACTTCCTAGCCCCCCCTCCCAACCTCAAAAAAAAAGGAAAAAGGTGAGAACAGAAAATTTAATGTAACGTTATGCATACATCTATTAATATCAATATGTATGCATATACACATCAACACACACATGCGCACACACACACACACACACGTGCGTTTATATTTGTAAATTTCTATATGAATTTTTTTTTATTATATGCATGCACTTATATATCCCTAGAGGTATATACACTGAAGTAAATGTGTATACACCCTGAAGTATGTGTGTATACACCCTGAAGTATGTGTATACATAATGATCACCAATAACCTGAATGCCATGTATATGTGCACACATTAGAATGGGTATGGAAATGTGTGTTAATACTTTTCATGGGTGTTTATTCCCTACCTTCCCATATCCCTCTTACTTTTGTGCTTCAATGTTTGTATGCAGCGTGAGACCCACTTAGATATACCAAAAACATGACTATATAAAGTATGTACATCAGTTTTATATATATATATATATATATATATATATATATATATATATATATATATATATATATATATAATGTGTGTTTGTTTATAAGTGCATGCGTGTGCGTATGTGTGTGTGTATATATATATATTAATATGTACAAGTTCCTAACCCCCCTCTCACCAGGTGTTTCACACCTTTATACATTTTCTAATAATGCTCAAAAGGTTTTTTTTTTTTTTTTGTTTTTTAATTTATTTTTGGGAAGGAGACGGAGGAGATTATCAGTAGGTTGAGAGACAGAGAGAGAAAGTAGAAAGAAGATGATTAATAATAATATATTTTATCTTGAATCTAAAAGAAAAATAACTTCCATTTTTAGTTATCGTGAACTGAAAAAGATTGATCAGTCTTTTTTTTTTTTTTTGTTTTTTTATTCCTTTAGAAAAGCAGAGAGAGAGAGAGAGAGAGAGTGAGAAAGAGTGATGTTTAAAAAGAAAAAAAAAAAAAAAAAAATCAAAGTTATTCCCAAAATTAAAAAAAAAAAATATTTCTTACCTGAAAACAATTTCTAATTCAAATTTTTTTAAATTTTCTTTTTTTTTTTTTTTTGTTCTCAGTATTTCATTAACTGCCACGGAGTTAAAGTTTGGATCAAATTCTAAGCAACAAGATCATAAAGTATTTTTCTAAAATATTCAGTTTGCATCGATACCAAATCCACCTATATACATCCGGGTGCAAATAAAGAGAGGCAAACCAAATCATTGTTACACATATGTAGATACGTGCTTTTTTTTTTTTTTTTTTATATGTGTGTATGTAACAGTTGTTATATGCACTAGTACATATATTTGCAATTACTGCACTTATATATATATATATATGTGTGTGTTTATCATACATGATACCATAGGTATATAATCAATTCTGCATATTTATTTTGCATATATAATGTATATTTTTCAGTATACATATGTTATGCAGATGTTTGAGTGAGTCATTCATAATTGCTCACTTACAGATGTATGAGAGTTGTATCTAAAAAAACATGGATATCATATGCAATAGCATATCTTAAAACTTATATGTATGTGCAAGATCAAAAATATATGTGTACATTATATATATATATATATATATATATATATATATATATATATATATATGTATATATATATGTATGTACATATCTACAATTATGCAGGTGCTAATGAAAAACAAAATTGATGAGAAAGAGAGTGAGAGAGAAAAAATAGTGTGTGTTTTACACTGAAATATTTCCTAAGGCAGCTAGTTCGTTTATATGCATGTGTTTATATATATATATATATATATATATATATATATATATATATATATATAAAATGTGAAATAAACACTTTGAAATAATGTCAAAGGCTGGAAAACAAATGTTTACTATATTTCTCAACATACAATGTGTACCCTTATTTTGAAAGAGTTTAAAAAAAAGTTTAAAAAAATACAATCTATGAGCTGTACTTTCAGTATAAAATGTGCAATTTTTTTTTTTTTTTTTTTTTTTTTTTGTTTCATATAAATATTACACAATTCTGCATTATATGCTTGAAAATACAGCATTGAAAAGACTTTTTTCTTCATAAAAAATGCTGATTCAAAAACAATTTTTTTTTTTTTTTAATGTGAAAACAAAACCACACAAACTTCTTCATTATGTCTAAAACATTAGAATAAAAAGATTTTTATATCTTTTTATTATTAGGTTAGTATTATTTTCATATGAATTCAAGTTCTTTTCTTCTTTCTGCTCGTTATATACAGGATGATATAATATTTAACCAATTTAACATTAGAATTAATGTGCAATATCCAATTATAGTATTTGTTTGATAAACTGAAAACCACTTCCTCATTTTCACCTGTCTCTTTACGTCTTGTTTAAATAGGTACAAATGCATTTTTTTCTTTTATGTATTCTATGTAACACACACTATAGAAAATTAATTAATTTGGGAGAGGTATTTTCAAATATTTTTAAAATCCCCACCCACCCTAAAATAAAACATAAAAAAAAAATAATAAAACTAAATTAAAAAAAAAAAAAAAAAATTTGAACCTTAAATTATTTTATTTAAATTTTGACATTGACTTTCTACAACACATTCTTTTATGTTTACTAAAATTCTTATTATCCTTTCTTTACATATAACCAAAGAATGCTGTGTAGCACTTACTATTTTCCTTAACATCTTAACCAAAAATTGTCAAGGCTAAAAATTAATCCCTTATTTTTATTTGGAATCATATCTTTAATATTACAAGTATCATTAATGGTAATTAAAATGCAATTACTGTATTGAAAGGGGTCTCATAATAAAATCATCTTCTTTTGCAAGCAAAATCAATGAATTATCAATATTTTTTTAATTGATTTTCCCACCAGAATCACAAAATTGAACCTTGTTTTAAACGAGCAACAGTTTGAAACATTTGTTTGCATTTTAACTTCTCATAATTTTTTCCTAATCACTGTTTTCTTGAAGTCCTGCTGTCTTTTGAACCAGATAGAGATGTGACTATTTGATCCTGATTCCTTGTACTGGTTCAAAAATGTCTTAGCAGAATTGAAGACAGACAAATTTCCTGGATGCCTTCTAAATCCATCTTTCCTATAAAAAAAAAACAAAAAAAAAACACACAAACAAAAAAAATCAAAATTGTCCAACGAATGTGCCACTTGAAATGCACACAAATTCTTCACTAATCGGTCAGTCATCAAACTCCGCAGAAAGAGGAAAATGTTTTTTTTTTTTTTTTTCCACAGTTCGTATATAAAAATATCAGAAAAATCCAATAGGACAACATGTGTGATTGTCAATATTGTTAGCTTTCATCAAGAATAATAGGCACGTTTCTTTTGGAGCAAAACAACATCCATCTCTAACAATTGTTGGTTTTATTATGAGGCACCCCATTCGATATTCATCTGTATCAGAAGTCCTTATAAATTTTTGTTTCATTATTACAAGCACGTGAGTCTTTTAACTTAGAATGATCACCAGCTTAGATAATGATCTTGGCACTGCTTTTTTAAAACGAGTTTATAGCATTTAAATTAGGTGTGACTTAGTGTTAGTAATATTATTGGTTGTATTGGCTTATCATAACCTGTATTCAATAATTTACACTACACAGCAACTTTCAACCAATTAGTTCTTGGGTTACTAGGTTGTGATATATTTAAGTGAAAAAAAAAAAAAAAGAAAGAAAAAATCTCTCCCAGAACTAATGTCACGTTATTCAGATTGTGCATTTGCAAATATTACCTGTAACATCTCTATACTGTTTTGGAAGATAACACAGACCACATCAACTATTCTTTTTATAAATGTTATCATCTTGAGTAGATTTTTCATATAAAAGTCTATTTTAAGAAAAGTCTTTCATGATTTTTTACTTGTTGGTATAAGCGCTTAATACATTGTAAGGAAATGCTAAGTAAAGATATAAAAACCTATTTTTTTTTATATATGAAGTATTAAATAAGTATGCCAACCTTTTTATTTTAAGTTTTTAAAAAAGTGTTCTGAAAGAAAAAAAAAGATACATAGATTTCAATCATTGCTCAAGGAACTGACTATGCAAGACTTGCCATAAAATTTATTTCCCTCAGGAGTTTACGAAATATAATTAATTATAATAAATGATTCCAACCACTTTCCTCATGCTGTTCGAAAAAAATTGTTAATGTATAAAATCTATATCATACAAATATGGCAGAATTGTGCTATTTTTTTTTTTTTTTTTTTTTCAAAAATCTTGTTTTTTTTTTTTTTTGTTTTTTTTTTAACTTGAAAGATTATTCCTGAAAAATTATTGGTCAGCAAAGGCTATTATAGAAAGATCAATTTAATCAGATTCAAAAATATTTATGATGCTTCAATAAATGACTACACAGCAGAATTTTTTCAATATATTCTGTTCAATTTTTTTTTTTTTTTTTAGTATAAATTCATTATTACTCAGGAAAGAAAAAAAGTGGTTTCAATTTCCTCTCTTCAGGAACCCTTTTCTTATATATATAACTTTCATAGTGTGAAGTTTTTTTTTTTTTGTTTTTTTTTTATTGGAATAGAAAATGAAGCCTAACTCTAAAAGATGCTTTGTTTTTTCTTAAAGTCTTTAAAAGGATTAATTTAACAAAATATAGTTGTGTCAAGATTAGAGCATTAACAAAAAAAAAAAAAAAAGAAAGAAAAGAAAAGAAATCTGGCATGAAAGTGTAATTATATAATGGCTTGTTGTGCTAAAAGACTTTTTTAGAAGAGACTAAAACTTTGCCCTCAAGTCTCCATGTCATAATTTGGTTGTATAGAAATATATCTTACAAAATTCAAATCTTCAATTTGTGATATGAAATTGGCTGATTAATAAATCATGCCTTTCGAAATGGAAAGCCTTTTAAAATTCCCTCAACTGGTACCTATGAAATAATCCATTAAATTTAAAATTTTTATATATTTTTAAATTTTTTCACCTGCTTTCTGAGCTATTTGCCACTTTGAAGGAAAAAGTTCTGCAATTGTTCAATAACAGTGGACCTTGAAAAGTTACGGCTTGACCATTGTTGTCGGTCAATTTGTAGACTTGTGAAATGTTCAATATCTACCCAACTCTGATATTTTTCTTTTCTTCCCCTACATTCAATATTTTTTTGTCCTCACCTTTTGTCGTTTTTTTTTTTGTTTGTTTGGTATGTTTGTTTGTCTATGTCTTTTAAATTGATGACTAATAATTCCCCCCTCCCCACTACCCGTTCTTATAAATGATAATTATTGTAACTGTGTGTGTGTGTGTGTGTGTGTGCTATTGTGGTGCATGTTGGGGTAGTCGGGGTTGGGGGGAAATTTGTTTCATGGTTAAATTATGGCTAACTCTTTTTGGATTTGTCACTCCAACACCTTTAAAAACACCTGTAATCTAATGCATAGCCATTTCTAATCTTACAATGATACTAATTATGACTTCTAATATATATATATATATATATATATATATATATATACACACACACACACATTTCACACACACATATATATAATGCGTGTGTGTACATGTCTCTTTGTGTACTTGCATACATATATATATATATATATATATATACACACACACACACACACACACACATATATAATGGGTGTGTGTACATGTCTCTGTGTTTACTTGCATACATATATATATATATATATATATATATATATATATATATATATATATATGAATGTGTGTGTGTATATATATATATATATATTTAGGTTGGTGCAGAAATAATATCGTTTTTGCACCAACCTAATATATATATATATATATATATATATATATATATATATATATATAGTGTGTGTGTGTGTGTGCATGTATAAAAATTCAGATATAAATAAAGTATATCTAAAAGACAATTTATAAGTAAAAGAAAAAAGAGGAAAACCTTTTTTTATGTCAGCAAATTTCATTCTTTAAGGAACTTTAACAAAAGCAAGTGTAGAAATTTTATTTAGTGATCTGTGTTTATACACAAAATTACTGTGAAGAAAAAAAAGTTTCCAAATTTTGAGTTCAAGAACGCTCAAGAGTATTTTGGTGCATTCTTTAATTTGGAACCTGAAAACTTAAAGGTATTTTTTTTTTCTGCACACTACTTCTGTGTACCAAATAAAAATTTCCACACTTCCCTCAATAAAAAGCTCTTTAACATATGAAGTACATTGGCAAAAAAGTTTATCCCCTTTGTTTTTTTTATTTTATTTGCGTGCACACACACACTTATATATCTGTATGTGTAAAAGTACACTGACACATACATGTTTATTATTTTTTTTGATTTATCTTGTTGATAGTTAAATGACTGGGATTTGTGACTTAAAGTTTGCAGTTCCCTGTGAAAACGACGACAGTTGTAACTATAAAACAGGAACTCTTCACACTAAAATACATAATTAATGTATAAAATATTACTCAAATTATTTCAAAATCTTATTTTTTAATCACAAAAGAAAAATATTTTCAACTTTAAGTTTCCGTGTAGAAATATTTGCGCGCAATATGCCTATATATATATATATATATATATATATATATATATATATATATATATATATTAAATTTTTTAAAATTTTAATTAATTTTTCTTCTTTTTTTTTCTTTCTTTTTTTTTTTTTTTTTTTTTTTTTTTTTGGGTCTAATTATTGACCTAAAGTTATTAATTAATCATCCTAAGAGTTTGTCGGCTCATTACTGACGATTCTGTTGATGAGTAATTTGGTCAAATTACTTTGCGTTTTTAGTGACTCCATATCTTTTTCTAATAAATAATTTGTGGAAATAAAATCTTTTCAAACGGAGAGTGCACAACATTTTGTTTTTGCTCCTGACCCAGGAGTCTTACTCAGGAAAAGAATTCAGAAAGTCACTTGACAACAGTCCCACTTATGCTAAGAGAATTCAGGACATGTGCTATAAGGCATAGTTGTGCTATTGACGAGTGACAGTTTTTCTTTTTTTTTTTTTTTTTTTTTTTTGTCTTCCCTCTTCCCATAGCAAAATAAAATTACAAGGGATTAAGAAATAAATAAAACAGCTTTTTATGTTTATTTTTGTTTGGTTTTTAGTAGAAAAGCTACGTTTGTGTTTGTTTTGTTTTTTTTTTTGTTTTTTTTTTTGTTTTTTTAATTAACATATTTTAGCACTGCCAAAAAAGGGAGTGGGAATTTTTTTTGATTTAATTAATTTTTTTAAATATTTGTTTGATTTTCTTTTATTTCTTAGTTACTTTTTTGTGTTGTCATTTTAAACAATTTTTTTTCTTACTGTATGTGAAAAATTGGTTAATTAATAATTTCAATTTATCTTTTTTTTTTTTTTTTTTTTTTTTTTTCACTTTTTCCGTATTATTTTAATCTCAAAATATTTTCACTCTCAACACTTCCCCCATTTAATAATGATTTTCATATAAATATATTTTTAATTGTAACCTCTGAAGTTGTGAATTTCATTTCTCGGTTATCATTTGTTAACAAAATAAGCAAAAGAAAAAAAAAAAAACGAAAAACCTAAAAAAAAAATCTAATAAACTGTAAAAAAAAAACATTACTTCATAAAATATGAAAAAAAAAAAAAAAAATAAAAATAAATAAATATTAAATACCAGTGTTTGGAAAGTGAAGAAAAGGTGCTATATGACAATAGTGGTACCATTTGAAATAGTAGATATTTAATATTTGGGTTGCATTTTGAACATCACACACACACACACACACACACACACATATATATATATATATATATATATATATATATATATATATATATATATTTATTATCTGACATTGCCACAATCTTGTAACTATGTGCACATTGTATACTCGTTCATGTCACAGATATTTTTGTGATTTCTACGCATTTCTCTAATAGTGATCAACCGATGAAAGGTTTCGTACTAGAATCTTCCTTTCACTTTCAAATAATATATTCCCCAACTTCCACCAGAACTTTTATTAATTCTAAGTGCGATTTACTGAAATGCATTGGTGTCACCTAATATTGCATATATAAAGCTAACCCCCTCCTCATGAAAGGTGACCTTAGTGTGTGGTAGCCAAAAAATTGGGAGGGGTCTGGATAAACATATCTAATAAATACATGCATACATACGTGTGCTTCTCAAGAGAGAATGAAGTATTTTTTTTTCTTTCTTTAATGCTTGATAAGCTTTTTGTTCACTATATCTAAGGCGATGGGTTTCAATAATTTGTGTTCATTATAATGCACTATGGTGTGTGTAAACAAATAAAGTTTTCATTAATACTAAACATATATATATATATATATATATATATATATATATATATATATATATGTATTCAGTATTCAAATTTAATTTTTTCTTTCTTATTTTTTTTAACTACATGGATATAGTCTTGAGTGATGTCTGTGAAAAATGCACGATTTAATAGAAGTTAAAAAAACATCCTCAAGAAAAAAGAAAGCTATCAAAACTTTCCCAACTTTTGAGTTGTTTTACATTAATTAATTAATTAATTAATTAATTGTTGTACATTAATTTTTGTAAATTTCTACCATTACTTTAATTATTGGCAAATTACCTCATTCCTTTTGATCAATCTGTTTTTTCTCTCTCAAAATTTGTGTAAGATATATATCTTCACATACTTGTAATCTACAAAAAAAAAGTCTGATCATCAATATTTAATACTTATTGGACCAGTGTATCTAACAGGGCACAGTCTTACACCTCATTGGTTATAAATGTAGCATGTAACTTCTCTGTTACTCTACTTGATTCCCTGGCTCGTAAATATTCAAAAAAAAAAAAAAAAAAAATTCTCTACGTTTGTGATATTTTTTTTTTTATCAAAACAATAATTTCTAATCAGTTGATTAAATCAGAAAAATGCCTAATTTGATATCCAAACAAAATGGTTTCTCCTTTGTGAATTTCTTACACCTATCTTTTAAAACTATTTTTTTTTCTCAATATATTGTCTTTAAGCCCCACAAGCTTTTTTGTTACTGTCGAGTTTGTATAAGTTCAATATTGCCAACTCTTTCCCATATATGTGTGATTTAATGACTGTCTTTATTTCTCTAATTAATTATACCACACACTAATGTCACTGTCATGTGCGACAATTTTGTCACACTGTATATTTCAACATGGTCACGCCTAATAAATCCTCAGTCTTGTGCAAAAAGATATTTTTTATTTTGTTTTCTTGAATTAAAAATTACTTTTTCATTGTGTGTATGTATGTATTGAGTACATGTATATGTGTGTATGATAGTGTAGTTTATCATGTGTGAGTATGTTTGCATTTTATTCTCTCACACTCTCTCTCTCTCATTCTCTCTCTCATTCTCTCTTGCATTCCTCTTACGTAGCATTTGTCCTGTAAAAAAAAAAAAAAAAAAAAAATAGATTTAAAAAAAAACAAAAAAAACTCCCAAAACCCCAAGGGTTGCAATTCAACTCCTTTATATGACTCCCTGTGACTAAGAAAATACAGGACTTGTAAATTCTCAAATAACTCCCCTTAAAAAAACAAAACAAAATGGAAACAACCTCGTGTATTACAACAATCAAATAAATCAAAATATGGAAGGTGTGGCATAATTTAATGTCCTCTGCAAGAAAATACTTTTTGTCTCAATTTTCTAAAAGACATTGTGGTCGGCATAACTTCCTCTCTATGGCAGTTGTAATTTAACAATTGTTACAGGATTTCTTACACCATAAATTGTTCTTCCAACATAAATAGATACCTACTCTTCCTTTCATATATATATATATATATATATATTTTTTTTTTTTTTTTATATATCTAAAAGCACAATATCTCTAATAATTATAATGATTCAAAGTTTAGACGTTTTTTATTTTCTTTTTTAATTACAAAGAATTTTTCTTCAATGTCTGAACTTTTTTGTCCTCTGAGATTTTTGTTAACGAAGATAAAAATGTGTCAAAAACAAATCTTCCTTGAAAAGCAACCAAAAAATAAAAAAAAATTACCATAAACTACAAACCAATTTCAATGTACAAAATTTAGTCCCCAAGAATCAGATGAAGCGGATCTTCATTGTGTGAAAAGAAAGACAAAAAAAAAAACAAAAAAACAAAAAACATTTAATCATATCTTGCATAAATGATTTTTCCAGAATAGCTCATAACATTCAATGGTGCTCATTGATTAAAATAAATAACGAATTAAAATTCATAACTTTTTTATAAACTTAAGGAAAAAAAAGAGTTTAATTAGATGATGAATAAAAAGAATTAATTATATATATATTTAGTTGTCTCTCTTGTTTGTGTTTCTTTTCTTTTTTTTCTTTTTTTTTTCTTTTAAATTTTAAAAATTTATTTTAATTTTTTGGTCACGTATATATTCTCTCCCTAGTTCTGTTCATTCTACAGATGCCCTCCCTCATTATTATTATTTTTTTTTTAATTGCTGCAATATGTTCCTCTCATCATTTGAAGCTCTATATGACATTAATTTACAATCCATTTTTTATTATTTAAAATCTGATCAGGATCTTATTCTTTAAGCCCAGTGTCCGATCTAAAATTTTACTTATTTTTAATTTTTGTTACCTTTTTAATTTTAGAAATAGGTGACCTGACACTTTAACTGTATTATAGCCATACTTGGGCTAAATTCTTCCACCCAGTCCCTACTGCAGTTAGTGCATTAATGGGATTGTAAAATCCATAAAATTTACTGCAGCATTTGATTTTTTTTTTTTTTTTTTTTTTTTTTTTTTGTAAAGCTACTTTTTTAAAAAATTAAACAAAAAACACACAGGAAAGTTAAAATAAAATTCTTTTTCATTATTTCATTTATTTATATTTTTTTTTTTTTTTTCATGCCTTTTGAAAGAATTCATTTTCTTAAACCCCCTAATGGCATATCCCTCCAGCCCCACCCCACATTAATGAAGGAATATGGAACTGGCGCTCTCTCTGTTTTTCTCTCTGTGTGTCTATTTCTCTCTCTCTCTCTCCCTTATTAAAATGATCTCACGCCTACATTTTTCAAATGTGTTGTGCCACTCAGCTGATGAAGTTGTGATTCTATATACAGAAAAGAAAAATTATATCTCTCTCTCTCTCTATCTCTCTCTCTCTCTCTCTATATATATATATATATATATATATATATATACACACACACATACACAGACACACGTCTGTAAACTTATATACATTTAAGTAAAAACATTTACTAAAAAACAAAATGAGATGTGCATGCACACACACACACACACACACACACATATATATATATATATATATATATATATATATATATATGGTCCTTGGCTTAGGACAGAGTTCCTACAATTTGTTGTAACACGATTTTCCATGTATAGCCACTTACGTCGCTCACCTATGCTAATCTAGGACATAGCAACAAATTTATGTGACATATGCTAACATAATAATTGTCATGAGTCAAACAACTTATGCCAAGCAACCAGCCAATGTTCAGCACTATTCTCCCTTTTCAGGGCATTTAACAATATCTAATTTCACTTCCATGGAGATGGCTTTCCATTTCTTCGAAGCACCGCCACCAGAAGAGGTCACACTTCACTTGGGAGCCATAATGAAGGGCAATAAGTTTCCACAAACACAACACAAATGAAAGAGAGCGAATGCACAACAATCCAATATGGCATACAACCAGGAAGTGACCCATGCTGCCTTATGTCCAAGGCAAATGGCATAATTTGGAACAAGATTAATGGCGATTGCATTGTAAACACGAATCATTGTAGCTTGGACTGTCATAACCCAGGGACTTTATATATATATATATATATATATATATATATATATATATATATATATCTGTGCCCACCTTAGTTATATATAGGATATGTGAGTTAACGTTGCTCAGTAGGGTAAGGGGAAAATTATAATAGAATTTTTAAAAAAAGGGTCATAAAAACCACATTGCAAATTAATACTTGAAGCATTCTGAAACTGATACAAATTCTTTTTTCTAATTTTTTTTTTTTTTGCAAAAACCTCTTGAAATGTTGTGAAAAAACTTATTTTTAATCGAAAATTAATTTTTATTTATTCATTTTTTTTAATATGCAATAAACTGCAACTTAAAGATGCATTAAGATCTAAAAAAAAATCAAATACCTAAAATAAAACAAATTACCTAAAAATACTTAAACAATACCTAAAAAAAAACAAACAGAAATTCAAAAATCGAATTGTTTAATTGAATTCCTAACATTGGAAATTTTAAAAGTAAAAACGACTTTTTTTTTTTTTTTTTTTTTTTTTTTTTTTTTTATCTTTCTTATTTTTTATTTTTATTTATTATTGGTAAGAATGCTCCTCCCCAGAGAATTTTATTGATTACTCATATTTTTTTCTTTTGTTTTATAAATAGGGATGTTACTATTATTATGATTTATTGATATGGGCTACATCATGTTTTATAGTCATGGGGAGCAACACTAATACTGTATTTTGGTTTCCCGCCTCCTCAGAATTCTTTTTATACATCTTTTAATTAATATAGTTTAGGTTAAATACTAATGCAGTTAGGATGAAGTAATTTGATGTGGTGCTTTTCGTGCTTACCATAAATACAGAACAAATCCTTGACTTCCTGAATCTGGAGTTTTTGGTCATTGGCCCTGTCCCCTTGTCAACTTGGCTTTACCAACAACCTTTTATTCATGTGATAATGCTAGCATCATTGCCGACTTGATCTTAAAAATTATTATTGATTTTATAGAATTGAAATGTACACATTGTATGTGATAAGTCTTCATCTCACTCTCTCTCACTTTCTCTTTCTCTGTGTGTGTGTCTGTGTGTGTGTGTGAAGAAAAAAGCAGGCAACTCCTTATTGTTATTACATAGGGAGAAGTGGGGGGGGCTCTTTCATACACCTACCCAATCCTGGAATATTAAAATATCTTAGAGTTATTGAACAATTTTTTCCCCCTCTCTGTTATCCATTAATGCCCCCCACTGATATTCTTACCCCCCCCACTCCTCTTTTCTCTGTCTTTATCTCTCTCATTCTCTTTTCCTTCTCACTTTAGAAGTAACTTTTCTCTTTTCTTTTTTTTTTTTTTTTCTTCCACTGATTGATTTAGAGAGATCCTGGTCAGACCAAGTTAAAAAAAAAAAAAAAAAAAAATATATATATATATACATAATAAATAAGTAATCCTTACTCAAATATTTAAATATATATATTGCATTTTTGGTTTTAAAAGTATGTATAAACATTTTTTTTTAACTATCATATATATATATATATATATATATATATATATATATAAATTCTCAGCCTAATTACAACTGTTTTATTTTTTATCTTTAAGTGTTTTCTCTCTCTCTCACTCCTCTCTCACTATATATATTGAACATAATTTTTTTGTTTTTGCATGTTTGTTTTTGTTTTGTTGTCATTTTTATTTGTAATCTCATTTTTTTTCCTTCACCACTACCACCACATCCTTTCACTCACCTTATGCCCTGTACCCCCCCTCCAAACACCCCCCTCCAACTTTTTCCTTTTTTGGGCAGTACTGTATGGAGAAGTTTGAATTTCCTGCATTGCTGGCTAGCTGTGATTATTTCCCCCTCCCCCTTTATTCCATTCCTGAATTTTTATCTGGTAATTATAAAAAAAAAAAATAAATAAATAAAAAAAGTCTATATACACAGTATAATGAAAACTGAAAAAAAACTTTTTCTAAAAAAAAAAAAACAAACAAAAACTCAATCGTCTTTAAAGCAGTCACCTACAAAATAACAAAAAAATAAAAAAAATAAAAATATACGTATGGCAACAGTGAGCAGCTTGGCAACTATGGGTTTTAATATATATATATATATATATATATATATATATAAATAAATTCTGAAGGCATTTTTCTCTTTTTTTTTTTTTTTTTTTTTTTTCCTTTTTTATGAAAAGCTTTTCACAATTTACTACACTTTTTTATTTTTTGTCTTTTTATTTTTTTTTTTTTTTTTAATCCCTGAGTTTTTTTTGTTTTTTTTTTTTTTCATATTTATTTTATTTTCTCTTATTTTTTATAAAAACAAAAACCTGGTTTTGTATTTAGTTTTTTTTTTTTTTTTTTTTTTTTTTTACCATTAATTAAAATTTTTTATTTATTTTATTATTATCATTATTTCAATTTTTTTTTTTTTTCTTTGTTAGTTCATCTGCCCAAAGCACTTCTAAAAAAAATGTTTCAGAGTTCCTTGAAGCATTTTTTTGTTAGCCCCAGGTCAGTATGCTTGCTTATGAGGTATTGACCATCAGTCTATCCGTACAGGAGCTATATTTATTTTCTCACCTGTACAAGTTATTTCAAGGTTTTTTAGTTGAGCTTGGTGTATTTATGAATGTTTTGTACAATTGTACCAGGTACATTCAAGTTTTAATAAACATGTTGTCTGGGATTTTAGACTTTGTTTTTATTGTCATTCACTTATTTTTTGCATTATTGATTTTATTGATTTTTCTTATATACAATACATACATACATTTTTCTTATATACAATACATACATACATTTCTTATATACAATACATACATATCACGTATAATATATTTCTAAAGAATTAATGGACTTATTTTTAATCCAACATTTTTATTACTCCAAATTTTATTTTTTAATAGATACCCGTGTTTGAAATAAACGCACCGTTTTTATTATTACTTTATAGTGTGTATTATGCCTACCGATATGTGCCCTATAAAAAAAATTTAATAAAGGAAATGTGCTGTTTGGCATGATTTGAATTGGTGCGCTTTTCACTGCTCGGCCACAGAGACTCACAGCTCAGCAAGGTTCTATTTTCCCTTTTAAGGAATTCTCACATTCGATCAGAATTTCTCGAAGGCCCCTATTAGCTCAATTTCATATCCAGAACCTAAACAAAGCAATTATTAAAGAATTAATGGATTTATTTTTACGTGGTTTCTCCTACAATGTGGGATGCACATTTTCTTTATTAAGTTTGCTCAAGTGCGCAGGCTGGTAGACGTAAAAAACGAGGCGTCTATTTCAAACACAGGTATCCACGTTTGAAGTATTAAAATAGATATAGTCTGTCTTCTTCACAAATTTTAATTTCTGGGGTGAGGATTTTTCTTTATTTACATTAATTCGTCACTAAATAATGTCCTCATTTTTTTTTTTTTTTTTTTTTTTTTTGTTACAACGTTTCGACCCTTGTGCTCTCTGGCTTTCTTCAGACACTTGTCAGGGAATTTCGAATTGACCACCTTATTGAAATCTAGATTGCTGCATTCTGATCTCTATGTCTTAGTCATATTTCATTTTGTTTTTATTTAGTACTAACCAGTTATTGCTAGTTTCTACTACATGATTCTGTGTTATCTGGTTGAGGGCTTGAACCCAAATTTACGAACCAACGCTAGAATCCACTCGCCTATGATGTGACACCTGAAGAAGGCTGGAGGACACAACAACCGAAACATTTTGGCATAATAGAAATGAAGATGAGGACATTAGTCTGAATGAAAATAATTTTATTTTCATTTTTAAAAATTTTTTTTTTTATATATAATATGTTGTTGAAAAAGTTTAGCATTATAACTAAATTGTTTATAACTGGAATGATGTTTCGAGGACTTCATCCTTTACACCCCCCTTTTTTTCTTTGACACCGGAAGCGAAGAAGACTGTCCCTGCCCCAGGCTGAACTTTTCCCCATCGTACTAAAAGGGAGATGGTCAGGGTCAGTCCCCCGATGTCTGAGGTGTTCCAAAAAGAGATGTTGCAGGAGCTGGATAATTTATGTTGCTAAACTTATATACGCGTTAGATTTTCACTTTAAACGCAGTCTTGGGGTCTGTCCCATTTGGCTGGGTGCGGGGGAAAATACTCACCGGATGTTTCTGCCTTTATTTTAACGAAATAATCAGATATAAAATATTGGACAAAGTTTAACGTTCGTGCTTGCCAAAAAAAAAACAAAAAAAACACACACACACACACACACAAAAAAAACGGTGTTTCAAAAGGACGGTTTTTCCCATGACACTGTTGTTACTTTAAACTTTTCAACCCCCCTCTACAATGTTTATTTACAAGGTTATACAGTTATGTGAACCAAGTACAATGCTATATTTATTATCCTTGATAAAGATTTACTAGAAATAAATTTGAAAAATCTTTAAAAATTTATAAAAATTACAAAACTGTCAAAATATATAAACCGACTACAATTTATTATTTACCATTTTATAAATTACTACGAAAACTAGTCTTTTATTTAATCTAATAAATAAATAGTGTTTAACATCTTCGTTGCTAATTCCCAAGAATAAAGAAAAAACTATTTCAAAAGTTCGGTGTTTCCTTGAAACTGCTGTTACTGCATACATTCAGCAATATTTACCTGTAAGATTATAAAAATATGTAAACCAACTACAATGCGATATTATTAATTATCGTTTGATAAAGGTTTTTTAGTTATTTTATAAAAAAAAAAATCGTTCTTTCTATCCCCCAAAATTATAAAGATTTACAAATTATCAAAACATGAGAACCAACTACAACGCCGTATATATTATTTGCCATTTTATAAATAACTATGAAAATAAGTTTTTTTTTTTTTTTTATTCATAACTTTATTAAAAATATCTATGAATAAATTTAAAATAATATAATTAAGAAAATAAATTTATTTAAAAAAGAAATTTTAAATAAAGATAGTTTTTCCAGACATTATTGTTGCATCATCCCTACGGACGATAATGGGTATATCCCAATTCGCATAAATACAGTAGTAAATACTGTATGTTGGTCTTCAGTCGGAGATTCGTCTCCAGCTGTGCTAGTCAAACTCTCTGCCTCCGGACAGAGAGAATCCCCAGATGAGGCGATGTCAAAGGGCAGTGTCTCGTCTCGGGGAAACTACCCGAACCCGTTTTATACGGGGTTTACGGCGAATTTTTGGCTACTACTTCTACACGCCGCTGGCGAATCTTATATGTGATGTTCTTGTTCTAAGTATTATCGTTCATTACTAACCTTCGTTTGATTATTCTATTCAGTAACCTTCTCTACGTTATAACAATTATATATTTCTTAAATTATTTTATATCCCAGGTTACGTATTATAATTTTTCACTTTTCTTTATAATCGTCATCTAGAATCGGCTAAAATCGAATCGGTTCGAAATCGTTATTATTTACTATTGGTAAGTGATTAACATGGCGTTCTAGTTGGTTCGTATATTAATATAATGTTGTAAATACATGGAGGAACAGAAATACCTTCCAGAAATATCTTCCGCATTATCTAGGACAGTAGCTAGATAAATACACCGTTGCCATGAATGTCTTACCATTATGTCGGAGGTATTTCGACCGCACCCCCTATAAAATTATTTCTCTAATCTAATGAAGTGTTTAATATTCTTGTTGTCTTTGCTCAATAACAAAGAATGTATATAAATTCAATTTCATATGTTTGTCTTTTATTAAAATTCTAATAATCGTTGTTTAAAGTAGCAGACGTTGCTGGGTGAGTCGTGGTAGTGTACAGCCATAGCGGCGTCAAGGTATTAGGTTGGTGCAAAAATAATGACGTAATAATGTCGTTTTTTGACGTATTTTGTAACGTCAAAAAACGACATTATTACGTCATTATTTTTGCACCAACCTAATACAACCGTTCCTCTGACCCTTTTTTTTTTTTTTTTTTTTTTTTTTTTTTTGTGAGCCCGGAAGTTTGCCAAATAATGTTTACAGATTATTTCGTAATTTTAAGCTATATTTCTGAGAGAACAGTAAAACATCAAATATAATTTTCATCATAGAGCTTTCTTTAGTATTTATGATCGAAACCATCTTTACAGGTTAAAGTTGAACTTGCTACAGATTTCTTTCTCTCTCTAGAGGTTTTTTTTTTTTTTTTTCGATACCTGTATCCATATTTTACGCATGTACTCTGCTTTAATATATATTCCCACCACCAGCGACAGTTAATTTGACGATCTTTCATATATTTTGCACTTAGAAGTCCGTGTTTTCCGGATTTTAACATTTTCCCTGAAATTGTCACTTTACAAAATTATAGTTTATGATTATAGTTTAAATTCCTGCTTTCCATCAGTATGGCTAATGCTAACCTCCAGAAGAGTGACTCGTTGCGCTAATGTTCTCAGCTGGCATGAAGTTCATAGACTCTATTGTATCCATTGCTAGGTCATTTGTAAGAAAATTGGTTTACTGTGTCGTGCTAGATAATTTTTCTTTCTAGAATCTATCTTACATATCTATAAGTCTACCATTTGTCCATGCTTAGAATATTGCTGCCACATATGGTCCGGTGCTCCTGTTGTATATTTAAAGATCCTTGAGGAGAATCTGCATTATTATTGGTCCTGACCTGGCGTCTCGGCTTCAGTCACTTTCCTACCGCCGTAAAGTTGCTTCCCTGTGCTTTTGCTATAAATACTTTCATGATAATTGTTAGGATGAACCCTTCGATATGATACATAGACTTTATGAATTTAAACGCAGTACTAGATTGGCGGCGAGGTCTCATCAATTCACAATTGGAATGGCTAGACGTAGCCGTAAGTTCTATGTTAATAGTTTCCTTCCTCGCCATTTGCGGAAAGGGTGATTTTTGAAGCTTAGCTTCGATATGGCACAAGGCCGAAAGTAGTGAGGATCGAACTCACTACTCAGTGAGACAAGCTTTCTTACTATTACACCACATCAAGGTGCCCACACTAGGTGGATACGCGTTACAACTCATTGTGCCATAGAAATGGGGATAGGCCGTGAAATCTTTAGCATCTTCTTGTAGCATTTGACGATCTTTAAAATTCTATACCGAGATATATATATATATATATATATATATATATATATATATATATATATATATATATATATATATATATATATATATATATATATATATATATATATATATATAATGGGGCAATCCGAGGCAGTGTAATGGTTAGCAAGCTTGTCTTGCTAAAACAATTACGACTGAATAGTGAGTTCAATCCTCACTGGGTGCCCCATACATTCGGCCTTGTGCCACATCAAAGCTACGCTAGGAAATTCACTATATATATTATGTATAATATATTATCTATTTTATATATATATATATAATATTATCTATATATATTATCTATTTTATATATATATATAGCTCGATTTTACATCTCTTTTGCTTCAGCCTCTGTTCCGCATCATGATTGGCAGATTTTCAGGGCAAATGTTCTGCTTTCATTAATTCCACCAGAGTTTATGCCTTCACAGCTAGGACCCCCGCCATGCCACGTACTTAGGGTCTTAGGCTCTCCCTGCATTTCCCTTCCTATTCCATTGGTAAGAAGGAAATTCCATTCTTCCCCCAGAACTGTGGATTAAACTGCCGAGAGGATGCTTTCCTCATCACTACGATCTTAAACTATTCAATTGTAGAGTCAACCGTTATCTACCTTTCATATCCTCATAATCTGCACTTCTTCTCGTTACACCCTCACAGCAAACTCATTTTGTAACTATCTACTTTGAGCGCCTCTTAGGCCTTGTAGTGAGTGAACAACATTATAAAAAAATAAATTTTTTAAATTTATTTTTTATTTCCCCCGATCTCCGAACACCACCATGTGACTATTTTATAATCTTGATATTACACAAATTTTATTGTCAATTATGTTTAATTTGAAGCAAGTATTTATTTCATTTTAATTTTAGTTGCTTTTTATTGCAATCCCTACGTAACCATTCCAAGGTATTTCTATTTAATGTTTGTTTAAACTGAGTGGTATTGATACCATTCAAGTTCAGCAGTTTTATTCATCCACTACTAAAAATTCTTATGCAATGGACAGAATTTTGATTTTTTTAAAGCTAATGTCTGTTTCATAACAGCCTGCAGTGTGAAAAAAAAACCCACCAGTTTTCAGAACTTTGTTTGCATTGTGCTTTTTTTTAAAACACTTAAATAACGAAATATCATCTCTGTTAACCAACGCTTTGATATCACGTTTGGATAGTTGTTTATTCAGTTTTAGTTACAAGACAAAATTTTAACACACTACACCCGAGAGAAGCTTTAAGGTGCATTGTGATTAATTATTACAAGTTAGGGTAATCCAAATTTAGAACGCCGTTTCTTGTTACAGAAATCTTGAAAAAAAGGCAAAAGAAAGACAACTTGGAAATCAAAGAATGGTTTTCGATTTCTTGTTCAATCAAGAGACATATATTTTTTTTTGTATTAAATCTCGCGTTTGTATTGTTTCACTTCGAAGAATTACTGCGACATGAACAATCCGAAGTTTACTTCAGATGAAAGTGTTTACTTTAAAAACAGTAAAATAAAACCCCAAAATCTAAAACGGAGGACATCAAATATTGACTGATCTTGAAAATTAAAATCAAAGGGTGGCGCAATGATGAAAAATGAGCAAGAATTTCTTATTTGGGATAACACGAAGAGAACGATCAAATAATGGATCTCATGATTTTATGAAAGATTTCAAAGTTGACATTTGCAATGATTCGCAAAGCCAAGTTATTAAAAATGATGAGATGGAAAGGAAAAACAATTTCCAGGTTTAATCAAATATCAAGTGTAAATTGTGCTGCATTAAAATGTCAGAATTGTTGGGGTCAAGGCTACATTCACGGAACAGATCTTGGACATTGAACTCACTAGCCGTAGCTTGAACTATTAGTACACTGGCACTCATTCTACAACAGACGCTTAAGATTTGAAAGTTCGATTTGTAACTTGATGGAATCTACTTATAATACAGGTAAATTAAAGTCACCATTGGACGAAATTCATTATCGATAACATTTTTTGTTTGGAATCAATGGCTTGAATTTGAAACCGGCGTGAACAACGTAATCGGTCACAAAATTAAACAAGGATTTGGGAAATGAATACGATCTTATTCAATTCAACGAAAAGTAGAAAAATTAAAACAAGTTTTACTTTCTGATGAATTTAAAGCGGAATTGCGTGTTTTAATCTGCTTGGACGAAACCAAGATGGACGTTACATATTTTTTATCTGTTTTGTTTTGTGTTCAATGTTATATTCATTTTTATAAAAAAAAAAACAAAAACACAAAAAACAAGTTATCGACGTTACGTTTTCTTATACTAGGATTATTTGCTTATTTGTTCTTTTTTTTTTTTAATTTCTTAAAAATATTGTTTTTGATGGCGAATTATTTTTTTTTCTTTCTTTTATTGTTAAATCTTAAAATACTTTTCGGTAAATATCCAACACAGTTCTCCACAACCATGCAAGTGTTTAAAAATAACTATTGCAACAACTTTTATATACTCTTAGTGTTTTTCATTTTGAGTGCTAGTCATAATTTTGTCCCCAAATTATCCACGTTCATTGGAAACTAATACTTAATGTTAAACACACACACACTAAAACACACACACAAAAACGTATGTGTGTGTGTGTGTAGATATGTTATGCCAATGAAAGAAATTCGTAAGACAATAAATACTTATTGTATATTATTGGGCCTTTTAGATCAAATGGAAGGACAATGAGAAAAAAATGTTAAAAGTCGGAATTTTCGGACACGCCTGTATCCTTTTTCAACGAGACATAAAATGAAGTTGGATTTTATGAGGGGAATTTTTTCCGCAAATCTTATATTACTGATTATATTACTAATATTTTGAACTCGTTCTTGATTCGATTAAGGTTGTGGAGGGTTTGTAGATGCTTTTGTAAAAACCGTATTTATTGAGTATGTTTAAATTCCATTTAAAACCTGGAATCATACTCTCCACTATCATTAAGTATATATATATATATATATATATATATAATCAATTCACCCCAAGCAAGGCGATAATGCCACTAAGACGCAAGGGATTACTGGGTGTGAAACAGAATTAGAAGGAACCGGGAAACCCAATTCTAAACAAGAATCAAGAGCTAAACCTCTACTCTTGTTCAAAAGGTCGTGGTGGATTACGCCATATATATATATAATATATATATATATAGCTGGTGTAACCTAGAAAGGTTGCGACAAATATTATGAACGGTACTTGCTGTTTTCAATTCTTGTGTGTACCGCATTCATCTCGATACAGGCATATAAAGCAGATGACAAATTTACATTAAAAAACTTCTACCGCTTTAATACGTTTCTTTCAAGTATTTAATTCATATATATATATATATATATATATATATATATATATATATATATATATATATATATATATATATACAAATATAGCATTGGTGTATACGGAATAAATTCCAATAACCAAAAAAATACTATTCCTAAAAGAGGTTTCATTACAGAGCAGAGAAAATGTAATTTATTCTAAAATTATAGCATAAATATGTTATAAAATCACTACAAAACTAGCCATTTTCTTTCAACATTTCTGGTGTCTTATCAAGTGATGGTGTTGAATGCAGAAATATGATTTTATAACATATTTATGCTATAACTTTCGAATAAATCATATAATACATACATATATATATATATATATATATATACATACATATATATATATATATATATATATATATATATATATATATATTACTTCAAACAAAGATCTCATTTTATCCAATATGGCGAAATGTAAAAGGAATTATTTCTAACGATAAGCTTATTAAAGTTCATAAACTTTTCCTTCCCTTGGCCTGGCATTCAATTCTCGACTGATATCATTTGAGGATGTAAAGATGGCCTAACATTCTTTCATTAATCAAGGATAAATCATGTTTTAACAACGTTTCTTAAATTGGGGGTAGTTTTTTTTTTTTTTTTTTTTTCATTTTAATTTATAGCTGCTTATTTTATTTGCAATTTTATTTAGATTGTCAATTTAAACAAAAAATGACTAATGGTTGACAGTGCTTCATCTAGAATTATTAACGGTCATATCGTTGCTATTAAATAAATAGATGTTTATATTAGCGCTTTCCAGTGCGTTCTTTTTGTGAAGTGTTTGATTGCTTTTCTGTGTTCGAATTGAAGCAAGGACTGGCGACTTGGAAAAGGGGCGAACGGCAAAACCGGGTCACTCAAAAATATAGAAAATATCTTCGTCTATCTAGACCCTTGCTAATCATCGAAATGACGGTCTTGTCACTAGTCTGCGACGATGGTCGACAGGAAAGATTGCTACATTGTCCGACGGTGGTTGTTCAATTATCAAAACGTTTAATCTTATTGCTCGTTACTTTGTCTCAGCTGGAAACAGTCGTGGATTGCGAAAAACATTTGGTGGAATTGTTATCATTAAAACACTTTCTGCATTAAAACTACATACCAATATTTACTAAGCTCAGCTTAGTATGGCGCAAGGTCACATTTTTGGAGTGCTCAGTGATAATCGAACTTACTACAGTTTTAAATGTCTGCAAGTCTTATTTGTATGGTCACATTGTTGGAATTGTATATTCACTAACTTATAAAAAGTTATAAAAAAAATAAAAACTGGCCGAATCACCATTCAGTTTACAATAATCTGCACTTTAAAAGAAATAATCTGGAAATTCGATTGCAATAAGCTGGTAATGTTTTAAACATTCATTTTTAAATAAAGTGCTTGCAACCGACTGATTTTTGCCAAGAATCATTTGACGACATTATACATCCATTATAACAACGTTCTGCTCTCGAAAGCATCACACACAAATCTCGAAATTTCACATTTTCTGCCGAAACAAGGAACATATTTGATGACCTCGAATGACATCTCAGTGAATGTCCATTGTGTGATACATGTTATCAATGAAAGCGTAAAGTCCGAGATTCGTTTCGAATAATTCATCTGCTCGCTGTGTAAAGGCATCTTTCAACCCAGTAAAACCACGGATTTTATTTGTCAAAAACTGATCGCAAATGGAAGGAAAGCACCTATTCGAACGTAAAAGCAATCTGCAGATGTCAAACCATGTGTCGGTGTCAAAGAGGAATATTATCAGGAATATAATCTCACTATATTACGAATATTCAATCGCTACAACTTTGACAAAAAAAGGATTTGACTTCAGCCCTAAATGAAAGAATGAGAAACAGAGAATGTTTACTAACTGGTTAATGGACTACAGTTCTTAGAATTTTCATAAAATATACAAAGTTTTCATAAAATCGACAAAGTTTTCAATATATAATTTTTAACCTATATATATATATATTTAATCTTAATATATATATATATGTATATATATTTAATCTTTATATATATATATATATATATATATATATATATATATATAATCTTAATGTATATATATACATATGTTTAATATTAATATATATGTGTGTTTATTCTTAATAATATATGTTTAATCTTAATATATTTATATATGTTTAACCTTAATACATACATATATATATATATATATATATATATATTTAATCTTGTTATATATAGATATGACTAACCTTAATATATGTATGTTTAACATTAATATATATATATATATATATATTTAACCTTAATATATATATATTTTAACCTTAAAATATGTTTTTAATGTTATATATATATATATATATATATATATATATATATAACATTAATATACATCTAAGTTATAATATATATATATATATATATATGTGTTTGAAGATATATATATATTTAATCTTAATATATATATATATATCTTTTAATCTTAATCTATATATATGTTTTAACCTTAACATATATATATATATATATATATATATATATATATATATATGTTAAGTTTAAAACATATATATATATGTCTGATTAAATAAATTATAGAAATTGCGTCTACATATTTTTAACATAATTTCCTTTATACTCATGGATAACCTTCCGTGTATTGCAATTAAATGATATGAGAAATGTGTTATATCTGTGAAAGTCGTTTTAATTTCTTCTTCCTAGATCGAACATTAACAAGACCTTTTAGTCGACTCATATCTGACCATTCGTCTATTTCCAGACATTTATGCCAACATTTATAAAAAAATATACTGATTAATAACACAGCTATTCTTCACCAAGACAATAAATTCAAACTACAGATCCTCAAAACAATCTACATTTAAAAAAAAAAAAAATGAAGCCGACATTGAATAGAATCAGCAACGCATTCTGTAGTAGTCTGAAATACCTAGAGGTAGGAATACTTTTCACGGTTCAATGCGCACATGACCATGAAATTTCAACATAGAAGAAAATATTCCATAGTGGATAATTTGTTTTCACGTTCTAATGAACGCTAATTATAACTGTCAACCGTTGCACTTAAAAGCATGAAGAAAGAAATTACAGTAATGGATAACAACACACAGTTTTGTATTACTAATTGCATCCCTAAGGATGATCTCGGAAGAAGTGCGAAAGTAATTGGGGAAATAAAACGATTTAGCACATATAGCACATTTCTCACATCATTTAATTGCAATACACGGAAGATTATTCGTGGTTATGAGCGGATTTTATTAAAAATAAGCCTCTGATGCTCATCTTTATATTTATATGTACATACATTATATATGTATATATATATGCACACACATATATATTGTATATATACATTGTATATATATATGCGCACATATATATATACGTACATACATATATGCATATATATACATATATATATATGCACATATATACATATATATGCACATATATACATATGTATATATATATATACTGTATATATATATATATATATACATGCATATATACACATATATACTTATGTATATATATATATATATATATATATATATATATATAATAAAATAGGCAGCATATATTTTATATTACAAAGAGTTAATCATACGTTGAATCAATTATTATTATATTATTGCATTAGTATTGCTAATTGATTCAAGGTATGATTAACTCTTTGTAACATAAATATATATATATATACATATGTGTATATATATGCATAAACACACAGACATATATATATATATATATGTATACACACACATATATCTATATCTATCTATCTATCTATCTATCTATCTATCTATCTATCTCTCTCTCTCTCTCTCTATATATATATATATATATATATATATATATATATAGATAGATAGATAGAAGGTTATATATTGAATTATTTTTCAGTGTTGGCAAACTGGAATATATGACAGACTACTGTCTGCGAATGTTTAACACAAGGAAAACGTTTCTTATAAAATCATTTTCATATGGAAGAAATACATATTTTCTCTCTAAAGTGGCTGATTACCCGGATCTGGTGCTTGTGGTTTTTGCTGGCTTTTTAAAAGAAATAGCCATCGTCAGTAGAAATGAATAATTCTTGATTCTGTTTCTCAAGATTTGGCTTTGATGAGCCTAAGAGATGACCATTTTTCCCCAAAACCTCCGCTCAGAGACTTGTTCATAAAAGGAGCACGAATTGGAAACATTAAACAAGACCCTCCCCTTCAGTTGGGTTCATCAGACATGTTTTTTGGCTTCAAAAACATCCCAGAATATGTGTATGTTGTGTAACGCCCCCGATATTATCACGTATTATCAAATTTTGACTTTTTCATTTTAGTTTTAAATTTAATTTTTTCTAAGATGTGGTCAGGTCATATGAAGCGTTTTTCTTATAGTATGAGATCCTCCATTACAAAGCAACTAAGTTTCGAATTACAAATATACAAACGAATTCAGTTACTGTGAGGCTTGCCCAGGATACGGTTGATTTTTCCCCTCTTTATTCCGTATGTCTACACAGTAGCTTTGTAGAAAAAAAAATGATGTTTTCAAACCTTGTAGCGTTTTATTACTTTTAATGTTGATTATTGTTATTTAAAAAAAATAATGACACTTATGAGTCTTATGAAAAACGATGAAACTTTGGCGCAATAAAAAATGTTTGAAACATTGCAAAAAGTTAGCAGAAGTTTACAACTTGTATATATATTATGATCATCTGTATAAAAATTATCTCTCTCTCTATATATATACATATATATATATATATATATATATATATATATATATATATAATACACACACACACACACACATATATATATATATATATATATATATATATATATATATTGTGTGTGTATTTAGGCAGCATCTTTTAATTCACTGTCTTGTCTGTATATTGCTTAATTTGTTGTAATTGACATCTTTGATAATTGCTTATGTAAGCCGAAAGCTTAGATTGTATTAAAAAAAATATGGATCAATATTGTGAGTTTCTTCGTTCAACGATAATGTTATTAAACTTATCAGACGTTACGGAAAAAATTTACATAAAGTAAATAGACAACACTTGTCTATATTATTTAATGAAACGTGTATGAATATATATATATATAGTTAATGATTATCACATTTTATATTTATATAGCTAAGCGTATCAAACATATTGATAATGAATACTAGATATTATTTATATAGATAATGTATATTAAACATTTTAAACTTATACGGTTAATGCGTATAAGGAGTCTTATATTTATATGGTCAGTGATGATCAGACATATATGTTTAATGAATAACATTTTAAAATTAAATGGATTATGCCTATCAAGCATTTTATATTTATATGGGTAGTCCGTATCAGACATTTTATATTTATAAGATCAATGGTGATCAGAGACATATGGTTAATGAATATACATTTCAGGGATTTTATATATCTATATGAGTAAATTATATTAAACATGCTATATTTATATGGGTAATGCGTATCAGACATCTTATATTCATATGGTCAATGGTGATCCGACATATATGATTAATAAATATCATACATTCTAAATTTATATAAATTATGCACCTCAGGTATGTTATATATCTATTTTGGCAATGCATGTTAAATATGCTATATTTTTATGGATAGTGCTTAGCAGATATTATATATTTATATGGTCAATGGTGAGTTGACATATATGGCTAATTAATATCAATCAATCTAAATTAATATGGATAATGAATGCTAAGTATGTTTCATTCGTTCCAAATACTTGTGGTGTTCAATAAATGGATGTTAAGATTTTTGAAACTATTCATTTTAAGTAAAACTGTTCTTTATGTATTCAAATGTATATTTTTCGATTTAAAATACTTATATAAATATGTGATTAAATGACGTAATGTTATGTGAATAACCTATAAATTTGATATGAAAACCTCACTATTTACATTATTCGGACTATTGTCCTCATCTTTGTCGCCATATTTATTACAGCGTTTCGGTCATTGTACGCTCCGGCCTTCTTCAGGTGGTTGGAATGTCGAACTGAACCCTTTATTTCCCTCACTATGGTGGACTGTTCTAGTTCCACTTGCCATGTTTAATGGATGTCAGTTATCAGTTATCTCCTGTTAATTCCTCTCTCCAAGTTCTCCACTGCCTTAACCGGGTATTGAACTCACACTCTTTGGGTCCTGTCACCAACGCCTTTATCCACTGTGCCATGTGTCCTTGAGGAGATCTGTGTATGAATTTCTGGGTATTATAAAACTAATGTCTCAGCAACCATTTTTACCAGAGCTCATATTGCAATTTCTGCTGCTATCAATACATGTTTTTAACAGAGCACATATTGCAACTTTTGTTGTTATTATCGCTTATTACTGGTTCCCATATTGTATTCATTTCTATGCTTGGTCGGCTCAAGAAATTTTTGTGGCCCAGCATATGTGCTGATTCCTTAATTTTAACCACCTGAAGAAGGCGAGAGCGTATAACGGCCGAAACGTTGTAATAAATATGGCGACAAAGATGAGGATAATAGGCCGAATAATGTAAATAATGTACATAATACCTCATCTCAGAAATATAGACAGATACTGAAAACCTCACTATATAAAATTATAAATCCTCTCGATTTAAAATATATAAATATGCAATTAAATGACATATAAAATGTTATATAAAAATTCTCATGCACATATAAAGGTACATAGTAGACATGAGTAGACATGTCTGTTTTTATAAACTTTGAGTTTAATGTCTATCGGCCTGCATAGTCGATGATCTTATTGAAGACTTGCGAGTAGTACATTTTCTTTAATAACAATGTCGGTGATATAGGCTAGTAAAAGTTATATATATATATATATATATATATATATATATATATATATATATATATATATATATATATATACACACAACACAAACAAATAAAATTAATAATATACTACATCAAATTTAAATCCTCAAACCTAAATGTCCGAAATAATACTACCCCCCATTAAAAAAGTTCCTCAATAAAACTAACGTAGTGTGCAGGATTACATACCCATTTCAAGACTGTTTCTCACATAAACTTAGCAAATACATTGGACGCACAACCACAACTCTCTCACGTCGGTTTACATATCAACTTAATGACAGCAGCGCCATAAAAAATCACTTCATGACAACATACTGCATCACTAACAGATTCATGTCCTCCGAAATAAGAAAAATCTTAATCAACAAAAATATCAACCAAAATCCTCTACAAAAACAAATGTAAAAACGATTAAAAACTCTTGAAGCCATTATAATTAAAAAACAAAAACCCAGCATACATAAAATAGCATTTAATACCGACAGAAACATCTTAAACATATTTAAAAACTAATCCTCCAAATAATAAACACCCACCCTCTCCTTATTAATAAAGAACTAATCTAACAACACTAAATATCCCAAATATTATATATAAAAATAAAACAATAAACAGCATACTTCAAACCAAAACATACAGCCATTATGACGGTAGACGACAACCGAAAGTGCTCGGCAAAACACCATGGACTATGTTCTTATTGGCACAACTTAGACCCAAATATATATATATATATATATATATATATATAAAACTTGCGAAGAAGCAAGAAAAAACAGGAAAAAAGATTATTAAACGGAAAATTTCTGTCGTCTTTAACAACTCATGCCACAACGTGTGTGTGTCTGTATCTGTATATATATATATATATATATATATATATATATATATATATATATATATATATATATATATACATTTTGAACAATAAAAAATATTAAAAAATTAAAATCTTCAGACACACTGGGTTGTAGATTAATATTCTTTCGTTTTTTTTTTATTATTATTATTTCATTTAGATTCCTCGACTATTTTCAGCCAAAATGGCCATCATCGGGAGGAGAAATATTTCTGTTTGCTGGTAGCACTAAACTACAGAAATGAATGTCTTGATTGAGAAAATGAACTTTTGTCTGTAGTTTTTATTTGTTTTTTTAATTTTTTTTATCTTTTTAACATGAATCTTTTAACATTCCTTGTGTTGGTCAAACAGTCTCTTTTAAGTTGTCATTTGAGATAAGAGCTGGATGGATCTATACTTCCCTGAATTCCCTTGGTCAGTTTGACAGTTTTATTGGTCCTGGATAGGGGATGTGTCTTTCTTAAGTGTTTGTGTGTGTGTGTTATTTGGTTCTTAGGGAGTGAGTGAGTATGATATGTGTAAGCGTGTGTATTGCTGTGGGTGTGTGTTATCATTTGGCTCATTAGGGATATATATATATAAACCAATGGCTTCTGTTATCAATTATAGGCTTTTAAGAATATTTGTGGAGATTTAATAGTTTATTTTGTTCAGGTTAGTTTTCAACTGTTTTATGTATAAAGCTTAATTTTCTCCAGTTGGAAAGTTCAACTGGAGGAAATTAAGCTATATACATAAAACTAATGGCTTCCCATAATTAATAGACATGCATCAATAAAAAAATGCTGCAAATATATATATATATATATATATATATATATATATATATATATATATATATATATATATCGGCCTAATTATATATAAATTTGTATTTAAAGAATTTGTAATATTTTTTATTTACCTTTATGATATTCCGTTTAATTTTTTCCATAGATAAATATTCTAGTTACTTATTTAAATAAATGAATACTTACGTATAAATCTTTTCACACACACAAACACACACACACACACACACACACATATATATATATATATATATATATATATATATATATATATATATAAAGACAAAAGGAAAACTTAACTTAGCCGACGTACTTCGTCCTCTGATGTACTTTATCAAGGCATATGCAAGGAATTTATTTTCTAACAAGTACTTATACACAATTTTTTTCAATTTTATAATGATCATAAATATTTATCAGGTTCGCCGAGACTTTATGCTGTGGAAATATGACACCAGAGCCCAAAATCGTATTGGAACATTTAAAGGTACCTTCCCAAACCTAAGCAAAATATTAAGAAAACAGGAAAATTTCGTTAGAAACAAAGAAAAATGTATGTACTCAACTGTTACGTGATATCAGTCCTTCTATATGGCAGTGAATGCTGGACAATCCGCACACAGATGGCGAGAAAACGAAGCAAAAAAAGAAAAAGATGTGGTTCTACAGGATGATACTTTGGATACAATGGACGGATCGCTTTACCAACGAGGAAGTTTTAAAGAAAATGGAAATCAGTAGGTGACGATTGAAATTTCTAGGACACATAATGAGGAAAGAAGAACCGTAGAATTTGACACTCACAGGGACATATGAAGGTAAGAGAAGCAAAGGGAAACAGCGAGTAACCTATTTAAGGTTGTGTAAATAGTTGGAAGAACAGGGACTGGAAATGAAGGGGAAAAGACAAAACTTAATAAGAGCTAAAAAGATAGATCATAGTTCTCCACATCTCCCTAACTGAGCAACATCATTCGCATAATCTACCTAAACAATTTCAATCTGAGTAATATTACCTACATAATCTTACTCGGGATTATCGTTCGCATAATCTAAATCTGGAATTAAGAAGTCTAATTTGGATTATATAGCGAACATCAAGCAGTAAACAGATGCGAACCTATGGATAGTTGCCTTGTGTGGCGTCCAGTCTAGGAGAAATATTACTCTAGATTCAAAACTATGATAAAGACAACAGGAAGTCACTTTACTATCTTTCCAAAGACGTTATAGGGATTCATGGTTGGTGGTTCAGTTGTATGACAATTTTTGTTTTTACCATTGTTCGTTTAAAATAAGTCCTAAGAGTCACTCAAGGAAGAGGATTACTGAGTGTAGTTGTATTGTACGTAAGAGGAGAAGGCAAAACGTGCAAATTATGACGAAACTAACTTAAGTGTTGTCCTATCGAGCGTTATTTAAACTAGCTCCTGCGGAGGGCTCTTGTTTGAGCCTTCATGAAAATAGGTCGGGAGGAGTAGATGCGATAAGCAGTAATAAATTACAGAAGAACTCAACATTAATTGCTGTATTTAAGTATTGCATTAATATTTAAGTTTAGCTTTTAAAAGTTCAACGATATTTTTTTCTGCCGACTCTTAATTTAAAAACAATTTGATGTACGTAAGTCCTTACTTTCCGTACAATTATTTTTTATATTTCATGAGTGACTTTCGCAATTAATTTCAATAGGAGTAAAGTTGAAATGACGGACAATTTTATTTTGAAACACTCGAGGTTGCGAGCTTGGTTGGCATTTTATATATATATATATATATATATATATATATATATATATGTACCGGTGTAACAGCAAAATTGTCCAATTGTTAGATTAAGCTTTCAACCGTTGTATTTTGGGAAACGATTAAAGATATCTTACTGGAATTTACCAAGGGTTTTATAACACTCTTGGTCTCTACATTGAACAATAAGAATGTATTTAGCTCTAAGTTAAAATGGTTGTAACTTCCTGATCTAATTTTCCTCTCTACTTATTTACCATTTTCATCATGGTTCTTGAATGAACTTTGGAGATGGAAGCCAGAGTATGAATGTTGGTACCATTAATGAAGGCCTGAATGATCTTTTTCCTCTCACCATTGCTCACTTGGGTAGACATAGTGGGGCTGAGACAAAATGATTTTAACCTGTTCTCTTTCTAGCTCAAAGAGTTTTTCAATGATTCTTACGACAAATGGCGTCAAGATGGCTAAACGTCATATCTCAAAACCTGGAGAAAAGAAGCTCAATTAGCTTAATGTTTTTTTTTTTTAGATATTAAACACTTTGTGGGGTAGACAATTGTCCTATGCTGTAACACAATTTGGATAATTTTTGTCAAGGTCGATCGCAATCAGGATTACGGAGTCATTTAAATGTCCACGATTCTTTGATTGGCTGCATAGTATGTGCTTCGCCAGGACTACATACGGTTTTGAATTCAGGATTTTCTTTCTCCTAGACTGTCAACAACCAAGGCTATAATTTTTAAGATGATTTTTGTAATAAATTAAGAGATTTCTTAACAGGAAGAATATGTAAAAAATGCCTGGCTCCCGGAAGATTTTATTTTGCTTAGAAAAGAACGGCTCAAGTTGCCTTTTACAATAACCCAGAGAATTAATTTTCTTGTCAATTGTAAATATTCTCTGGTTATCGAAAAGTGCAAAAGAAATCTGGCGAATAACATGGTTGAGTTTAAATTTACCAGTTTTTCGCAGTTTCTTTTTTTGCTTGTTCACTAAAGAAACATACAGTCCAGCTTTATCCTAATGGAATAATCTGCCATTTTGCTTTTTACTATTAGGTTGGTGCAAAAATAATGACGCAATAATGTCGTTTTTTGACGTGTTTTTTAAGGTCAAAAAACGTCATTATTACGTCATTATTTTTGAACCAACCTAATAATTCCGCTCGATTTTCGTCCATTGCCGGCAGTAACCATCAGGTTGAGGTATAAGTAATTTGCATTGTTGGAAAGCATTTCTAATAACTAATATATCATCCTACCTACTAATCATACGAGGCAATTTAAATGGAGTTACTAACATATAATAGACAGAGATATAGATAGATATGAACAGATTGATATATCGATAGATTAGGTTGAGCCATAAGTAATTTCCGTTTTTAGGACGCAGAGGTAATGACGAATGTATCAGCCTCACTATTAAACACTTAAGAATAGATTTGGAATTCAATACAACAATATGATAGATAGATAGATATCAAGAGACTGAGATAGATAGATAGATAGATAGATAGATAGATAGATAGATAGATAGATAAGGAAAAACTGAGATAGAGAGATTGATAACGAATAGATTGAGATAGATAGATAGATAAGGAAAAACTGAGATAAAGAGATTGATAACGAATAGATTGAGATAGATAGATAGATAGATAGATAAGAAAAAACTGAGATAGAGAGATTGATAACGAATAGATTGAGATAGATAGATAGATAAGGAAAAACTGAGATAGAGAGATTGATAACGAATAGATTGAGATAGATAGATAGATAAGGAAAAACTGAGATAGAGAGATTGATAACGAATAGATTGAGATAGATAGATAGATAGATAGATAGATAAGAAAAAACTGAGATAGAGAGATTGATAACGAATAGATTGAGATAGATAGATAGATAAGGAAAAAACTGAGATAAAGAGATTGATAACGAATAGATTGAGATAGATAGATAAGAAAAAACCGAGATAGAGAGATTGATAACGAATAGATTGAGATAGATAGATAGATAAGGAAAAACTGAGATAGAGAGATTGATAACGAATAGATTGAGATAGATAGATAAATAAGGAAAAACTGAGATAGAGAGATTGATAACGAATAGATTGAGATAGATAGATAGATAGATAGATAGATAGATAAGGAAAAACTGAGATATAGAGATTGATAACGAATAGATTGAGATAGATAGATAGATAGATAAATAGATAGAAAGATGGATAGACAGATTAAGTTGACTCATAAGTAATTTCAGTTTTTGGATCTTGTTGTTATGTCGAATGGATCATCCTAACCCCTAATCATATGAGGCAGTTAAGAATAGATTTGCAGTTCAATACGATAATATAATAGATAGATACATAGATAATGAAAAACTGAGATAGATAGATAGATAGATAGATAGATAGATAGATAGATAGATAGATAGATAGTTAGATAGATATAGATTGATAATGAAAAGATTGAGATAGATAGATGGATAGATATGCAAAGAGAGATATGAAAAGGCATAGATAGATAAATAGATAATGAAAAAAACGAGATAGATAATGAACACATTGTGATAGATGATGAACAATTTAAGAAAGATAGATAATGAAAAGATTGAGATAGATAGATAGATAGATAGATATGAACAGACTGAGATAGATAGATAGATATAAACAGACTGAGATAGATAGATAGATAGATAGATAGATAGATATAAACAGACTGAGATAGATAGATAGATAGATAGATAGATAGATAGATATAAACAGACTGAGATAGATAGATAGATAGATAGATAGATAGATAGATAGATAGATAGATAGGGACAGACTATGGAATAGATAGATACATTAGGTTGAGTTATAAGTAATTTCCGTTGTGTGGAACCAATTGTAATGGCAAATGTATTATCCTAACCCCTAATCATACGAGGCAGTTAAGAATAAATCTAGAGTAAACTAACATACCCCTTAGTTTTTGTACGTCAGTGGCAGCGTACAGAGTAGATTAAAGTTTAGCATAAAAGGGCTGTATACAGCGAGTAACACATAGGATAAAGTAAATTTGGAACTCGGTTGGTCTGTTCAACCCCACCCGACATATCCACCCGGTCTTGCTCTAACCGATTATTACCTTTATCGATTGCTTCAAATCGCTTTGATGGCGGAAAACTGGCTCTAATGAAAACTAAGCTCAAGAGTTCCTCAAAAACGTGTTCGCATCATAACCTGTCGAATTTGACTTCAAAGGCACCGTCAAGATTCCGGAAAAGTATACAACAGTCACTGAAAATAATGGTGAATATATAATTGAATAAAATATAAAAAAATAGTGGAATCATTTTTTTTTTTTTAACAATGATGTTCACCCTATAAAAGGCCCAAGAGCCACTCGAAGTAGAGCGTTACAGAGTAAGAGGCGCAGTTTATGTGGATATGTGGGAAAAGATAACGGTTAACTCTAAACCTGAACAGGTTAACATTATAGTGATCGGAGAAGTATCCTCTTGGGAGTCGATTCCACAAAGCAGCGATTCGTGGTAAGAAGCTGCTCGAGTGGAACTTACATCTCACCAATGGAATACGAAGGGAATGAAGATGGTTCGCTACAATGGGCGTGGCATAGGGGGCCTTAGCCATGTAGGTTTGAACTGGTGGAACCAAGGAATGTAGTTCGTTTGAACATTTTCCATGGTAATAACGAGAGTACAGCGAGAGGCTTGCGACGTTTCGACTAAGGGAAAGAGGTTGTAGGGTGGAAAATAATTATAGGGTGGAAAGTGAAAACTCTATAGCTCCTGTCCATATATGGCAGTGGTACTCCATTTTAGGCCTGACTTGGCTCTTGTAAAACTAGAGGATACAAAGAGGTGTCAGTTACTTTCAAAGTGTCACGTTAACAGCATCTTTAGTAATGGATCTTATGTAAGAATTCTACTTGAGGTTTTTGGTTGAATTTATGTCCCAATAGGTGCTCAAGACACGGGGCCTCCCCAAGGGGACATGAGATTGGTGAAAGTTCTGGGTCCAAACAGCGATAATAGAATGTCTCTAGTTTGTTTTCGTGGCATTGAATGTGACCAGATAGTCCCCCACACTGAGCTAGTTCAGAGATGAGATCAGTTGCAATGCTCTGGTCATCTAAAGCAGAGATGTCCAAATTTTTTTTCAGAGATGGTCAGCTATGATGAGGTGAATATGTGTGAGGGTCAATCATTCTACTTGCCATTCCTTGAACCATTAAAATTAAATGCAAACGACCTATCTTTTATTGCAGATGCCATATTTTCATTTCTTCGCATGAATGACAAATAAATTTAAACAGTTCTTACCAAAATTCCTCAACCTGTCATATCTGAAGCCCATATTAGATGAAGTAAAATATGTCTGAGAAAATAGAACTTCCAGGAAGCTATATCTCAGGTTAGTAATTGCTAATCAATGTTGTCTGTCAACTTTTAAGTTAAAAAAACATATGAATAGAAACACCAACATTCATCTAATTAAAAAGTAGAAAATATAAAATGATACAAGTCCAAGTTTTCAAAAAGATTTATAACTGATTTTGACCAACACAATGAAATTTAATTCACTAAGATTTTAGAATTTATTCATCTCAGATGACCGAAACAAATATCTTGCCTGCATTAATGCGAAGAGTGATACTTAGATTAGGACTGTAGGCCAGGTCTGTTTCAAAGGCAGTGATTTTAGAAATTGGCTGGAAAAGGTCACGGTCGGGGTCAGACCGCCAGAGGGCGGCCACATAATGCTGTTGCCATCTTTTAGTAAAACATGAAATTTTATTTCTTATGTGTGTACTTTACATACTCTGATTGATTGACAATACTAGAGGGCAGTAAGACGATGGGGAGCAACAAGCTATATCACGGGTTAATCTTAAACATTACATATTATTGGTGATTAATGTTGTCTGTCAACTTTTAAGTTAAAAAACATATGAATAGGAACATAACACCAACATTCATCTTATTAAGAAGCAGGAAAAATAAAATGATACAAGTCCAAGTGTCCAAATATATTTATAACTGATTTTGACCAACACAAAACAAATTTAATTCACTTAGATTTTAGAATTTATTTATCTCGGATGACCAAAACAAATATCTTGCCGGCACTAATGCGAAGGGTGATACTTAAATCTGGACCGCAGGCCAGGTCTGTTTCAAAGGCAGTTGTCTGGTTCAAAGGTAGTGATTTCAGAAATTGGCTGGGAAAGGTCAAGGTCGGAGTCAAACCACATAGTGCTGCTACCAACTTTTTGTAAAACAGGAAATTTCATTTCTTATGTTTGTACATTACATACTATGACTGACAATATTAACAGACCGTAAGTGATGCATTCCATGACAGAGGATGGGAGACATATGAAATTTGAACGCTTGACCGTAATTGCACCCCGGGCCGGATTTTGGCCATGGCTAATATAGAGTTTTGGAGGTGCACCCATATTTATGTATCCAATCCACAGTTTAATTGGAGTAATTCCTTTATGAATCAATTTTTTTTTACTCTGAAATAAACTTGTAGAAGATGTCTTTCAATTTCATCAGATAAACAGCGTCACCTTTGGATGAAGATCGGCCTTTGGTAAAGTTACTGAAGGTTTATTTTGTTTAGCCTATGATCTCATAAATTTCATATTGCTGAAAATTGTTCACTTTTCAGAGTGTGTCACAATCAAGTAGATATTATATTAGGTTGGTGCAAAAATAATGTCGTTTTCTCACATAGTAACATATGTGAGAAAACGACATTATTTTTGCATCAACCTAATAATTAGAATTCAAAAAAAAATCTTCGCAGTATTTAGTATTGATGAAGTTATTGCTAATATTTATTGTTGAGATTTACAAACTCTACGTTTCCATGTCGCAAACCAATCGATGAAATTTGAACAAGCTGATTTGTTTGGAAAAATACTTTGACAAAAGCCCTACTTCGTGGTTTAATAATTTCTTTAATTTAATTTCAATTTATAGAACTTCACGGTAAACAACAATTTTTAAGAAAATATGTTTTTCTTTTTTAACAGCAAAGAATAAATTCTTAGGATTTCTTACCCTTGAGCGTACAACATACAACTGGCCATGCGTAAATATTTCTTTCTGGGGCCAAATTCCAAATTTTTGAAGCGTCTCGCTTTAGATTTGTTTATATTTCTCGCAAACGCAGGACGAGCTGGAAACTGGATTGTTGTATATATATAAAAACTTAAAAGATATGTAAAACCAATATTGCATTTTTATTAAATAAGTATTTATTATTTTAATCATTAAATTGTTTTAAACTAGTTGGAGTATTTTGTATGTTAAATATTACAATTTTTAATTTTTTCCCCCCAAAATGAATGAAAATTTATTGCACTAAGCTTCGCACCTGAGCAAAACAAACTGTACTTTCTACACCCATACCTGTTTGTACTTCTCCCCGAAATTTAGTTTCGATCCGTCATTTCATAGCTATTTTAGAGGGTGTGATGGACGGACTAACGAAAGTGACAGAATTTTATTTTCATAACTTATGTAAAAGTCACATACTAAAGCGACCAACATAACGAAATTCTGTAAATGATTTTCATCATTTGATTTATATATTTTGCTAATGTTCTCCATCATCTGCATTATATCAGTTATGTGCCATGCGTGATACGCGCTTAGGCGATCATGTATCTCTCGATACATGACTGACGAGACAGATTTTTTTCCCGTAGTAGGTTGCCATTTCTTTCTGCGGTAGACCAGTTGCCATCCAAGGTTATAGAACCTAGTTTGTCCTGATATTTACCCATAGCTGGAGGGAGAAGAAGAGGAGTCATACCTTTCCCAAGGGTATTAGCACGTAAGTGAATGTAATGGATTCGACTGGAAAGTCAGTCAGTCAGTTATGTGCCATGCGTGATAAACGCTTAGGCGATCATGTATCATTCGATACATGACTGATGAGGCAGGTTTTTCCCGCAGTAGGTTGCCATTTGTTTCTGCGGTAGACCAGTTGCCATCCAAGTCTATAGAACCCAGTCTCTCGTGCTATTTACCCATAGCTGGGGAAAGAAGAGGATTCATACCTTTCCCAAAGGTATTGGTATGTAAGTGAATGTAATGGATTCAACTGGAATTCGAACTCGGCTCTCCGTATAACGGTTATAATTCTTAATATCTTCATTCGGTCGTTTACACCTTCAAATGATCCACCTGTTCGGCAAGAAATCGACAGCAAGGAATTTTGGAAGCCATTTTTGACACGTTCGATTTGCTACACTACCTTCTCCACAAAGTGAAATCCTTTTTGCGTTTCACTTGTATTTTTATTTTTTATTTATTTTTTTTATAAATGAGTAATATAGCGATAATGTTCTTGCTTATTATTGCTATTATTATCGCTATTTTCAGTCTTAGAATAAGTAATTTTATATTTTTATAAAATGCACGTGAGTATGACGGCTGTCAAAAATTCAATCAAAAAAGATATTTTTGTGAAATTGAAACTAAACACCCCTAATGCTATCGATATAGAAAAAAAAAATAAACTGATTAAATCTTTTGGACAAGCCAAATAAAAATATCTGAGATGAAGAAAAAACTCAATAAATCAATGATTATTGCTTCTTTTCCAAACCAGGATGCGGTAGACATTCCTTCCAGAAATACCTCCCACATAATGGTAAGACATTAGTAACAATAGTGTCTTCATCTAATGTCTTACCATTGCGTGGGAGGTATTTCTGATGCACTCCCCCCCTCTCTCTCTCTCTCTATATATATATATATATATACATGGTTTCATCTTAGCGGATCGTCAGGGAAGGCTACTAGGTCTGCTCTACTTATTGTATTGAGCACTTTATTTAGTTATCTTACGTACTTGTATCGGGTTTTTTTTTCTTTGGGCTTCGAAATTGCATGCTAGACGATTATTTTCGGCTAAGGTATATGTTCTTTGTTCTTTCTTTTTTATATATCTCTTTTTTTCCCTTTGGTATTGGTTTGATTATTTGCAAAATCAAGACACCGAAGCTTTTCCGGACGAGTATAGTTTCTTATACTTATAAGATTACTATTACTACTACTAATATATATATATATATATATATATATATATATATATATATATATATATATATATATAGAGAGAGAGAGAGAGAGAGAGAGAGAGAGAGAGAGTGCATCAGAATATCCTCCCACGTAATGGTAAGACATTAGATGAAGACACTATTGTTACTAATGTCTTACCATTATGTGGGAGGTATTTCTGATGCACTCCCCCCTCTCTCTCTCTCTATATATATATATATATATATATATATATATATATATATATATATAGTGCGTATATTTTGACGGCATACTTTCATTAATACAGTGTATTAATACAATATATTTGTCGGGACCGGAGAAGAAGTCTCTTATATCCGTGTTTCTCTTATAGCCGGGTTTGGTCTAATTTGTTTAGGTAAGTATGGCTCTAATTTGGGACCAGAGAAAATCTCTCTTATATCCGGTTTTCTCTTATATCCGGGTCTCTTATATCCGGGTTACACTGTGCAAATTTTGTCTACTTATTTTAATAGGGTCCTCTCGTAATTACGGACTAGTTTCTTAGTATCCTTATTAAAGAAAGAAAGAAAATTACCATTTTGATGCATATTCATTTTATTCCGAGTGCTTTCCACATTAGAATATTTTTTCTTTTTTTAAAAATATTTACGCATTTCAATAACATAGTTACCTCCCTTGACGTTTGAACGCGCGTGTCTACTTGATATTTTTTTAAAAATGGACAGTAGCGTTTTCCACTTCACACGTAAAGATTTAATTTTCAGATGAACACAACAATTCTGTCTTAGAAAATTGATGACCACAACAATTTTTGTATTAGAAAAAACAAGACACTGACGACAACATTGTGTTAATGTCGAAAGTTCGCGGAATAAAATGAATATTCATCAACATGGTAATATTCTTTCTTCTTTTAATAACGATACAAAGAAACTTGTTCGTAAATACGAGATGATTCTATTAAAAATAAGTAGACAAAACTTGTCTAAATTATTTAATGGGATATGTATTAATATATATATATATATATTAATACAAATCCCATTAAATAATATATATATATATATATATATATATATATATATATATATATATATATATATATATATATATATAGTTGGATTGATGTGAGTTTGTGACCCTGGGTTTCACGCTATTTGCGATCGTCATGAAACCCAGAGTAACAAACTCACATCATTCCACTAAATATGTTAGCTCTATCACTGATATTGAGCGCTTTCCAATAAGTACCGCGTATATATAATATATAAATAATATATATAAACATTTACATAATAATATCATTCAATAACCCTTTATTCTACATTTAACACCATCACTTGATAAGACACCAGAAGTGTTGAAACAAAATGGCTATTTTTGTAGTGATTTTATAACATTTTTATGTTATCATTTTCGAATAAATAATTATATTTGCTCTACTCTGTATTGAGCACTCTTTTAAGAATAGTGTTGATTATTGGAATTTATTTCGTATACACAAATCCTATACTTTATATATATATATATATATATATATATATATATATATATATCAAAGCGTATTCAGAAAGTAATTACATTTAATTAGAAAGGATACAAAAACAGAGGTAAGTTGAATTGATTTCAACATTATAAAAGAAGGAAACGATGGTCACCTTTAGCCAAATCTTTGAATCCATATGTTAAGAATTTATTTTTTCAGGAGAATGTTTAAATATTTGTTTACTAATTCTTTTTTAAATGAATGTTCTAACAAAAATGTTCTTAGTGATCTAAACAAATGAAAATCTTGCTATATTTGGTGAGTATGAAAGTTGGGGAAGAACTTCCCATCGTATTTATTATTTTATTTTTTATTTATTTATTTTTTCCGTCTCTTTCCTTACATTTTCATGCAAAAGAATAACACCTTTTCAATTTACCAAATCAAGACACTGCTTTTACTCAGTCAAGATGCTGGCAATAAACGTTTTCAGTAATAATTCCATAGATTTATCGGAATTCTGATCTTTATGAGAGGTGTTATGCGAAACTCTGGAGTCGGTCAAAAGATATGTTGACGCATTTCACAATTTATTCAAAATTTCCATCTACAGGATTTTTCGCCTCACCTTCCATAATTATAAAAAAAAACTTCAATATCTCAAATTTTCATGGAAACTTCGTGTGCATTTTTTCGCAAATGATGAAATAATGGATTTGAAAGAATTTGCAGTGATGCCCACAACAAAATTTTTAATTTAAAGCCAATCAGCAATAAAAAAACAAAAACACCGAAATCATTTAACATAAGATAAAATTATCGGCCCTCTAGCCTCAATAATCGATTGCATAACCTTTATTATTGATTATTGCCTTTAATCATTTTTGATTGATCTTTACAAGATTACTACACATATTGATAGGTATTTTGCTCCGTTCTTCCTTGGCAATAGTTTCTAGTTCCTCCAGATTCGAAGAACCTCGTTTTCTTACTTTTTTCTTCAAATATACCCATTAATTTTCAATGGGGTTTAGGTCAGAACTTTGTGCGAAGTTCACCAATATCTTAATTTTGACGTCATTTAAGCATCTTTTAACAATTCGTGCAGTATGTTTCAGTTCATTGTCATATTGAAACGTCTAGTGACGCCCCAAATACAGCTTTCGTATACTTTGTTTTATATTATTTTAAAGAATAACTAAATACTGATCTTTATCCACGATACCCTGTACTGTAACTCTTTTCTTTGTTTCTAGCGATGTTTTGCTGTTTTTAGAAGGCATCTTTTCCTATCCTAATACGCCTTCGGATTTCAATGTCGCACTTTCTATCTTCTATTAAGACACTTCTGAGATATTTAAATTTTTGGATTTGTTTGATTTTGGCATTTCAGATTTGTAATTTGCATTTTGAGCTCAACTTTTTGCGAACAACTCTGATTTTTGTCTTCTTGCAGTTGATAAATAGTCCTTTCTTCTCGCTTTCCTTTGCAACTTTCTCTAGGAGTTTTTGTAATTTTCTTACTCAAGCTAAAACAAAGAGCAAAGTTAGTACTGAGGTAGTAGCGTTGGTGGATGGAAATCAAAGAAAACTTTATATATCTTTTTTTCATTTATTCCTGTTGTAAATTGCCATTTATTTCTACATCGAATAAAAGCAATTTTTCCAAACAGTGAAAATATATTCCTTCCATCTTTTTCTATATATATTTTTCTCAAAACGAGTCTCTTTTTAGGTTTGTGCAAAATTCAATTATTGAAACACACAATGTAAAAAATGTGGCATATGAGAATATCAATAATTCCAGTTGTAGTTGGAGCCCTCGGATTGATTGGAAAAGGTATCGATAGACTCATTGAAGGGATTCCTAGTTTAATTTAATTGCTATAACGTTGAGTTATATCACTTGATACCGAACTTGTTTACTTATTTCAAATTTAAATAATTTTTTGTTTTGTTTTTATTTCTTCGTCTTTCAAGCTTATGAATTTGAACGATATAAATTATAATTAATTCTAACATTTTAGGCAACAATAATTAAGTAAACAAGTCTTAACACACAATTTGGATAAACACCGCGAGAATGCGAAATCCATAACGGGCATAATATGCTCCGCACCTGAAGATTGCATGAACTGCATGAAACGCCGAGTCGTATAATCGTCGTTGGATATTATGTACATCTTTATTTATAAAAGGCAGGATGTGTGTGTGTGTGTGTGTGTGTGTGTGTGTGTGTGTGTGTGTGTGTGTGTGTGTGTGTAACGAATGCACGGCCGCAATTTTCGACGGATTGGCACCAAAATTTACATGCACATGCTCCAAGTTAGCGGGAAGCCCAAGACCGACTTTGCATTTCCCAACTCCCATCGATAGTGGAAATAATCGATTTTTTCATGCTTCTACGGCAGTTTTCATATAGTTTGCGGCCATTTTCTACTGGCCAGAGTGAGAGCCTATAGCTGGCTGCTACGAATAGGCAGGAAGATCCTATTGGCCAGCGTTAGAGCCAACAGCTGACTGACACGAATGTTCACTAGCATGCTAGCATGCAAAAAAAAGTCGATAGCTGCATTCGTCAGAAGTGGGAAAAATTTAAATCTGCATGGTACTTTACTCCAATTGGCTCATTCGCTTGCTTAAACTCAACGTTGATTCTGATTCGACAGAACTGGGTTTGGGTGTGAAAAAGTATTTGTTGTTAACATTCTTTTTTCATTCGGTTTTTCCAGTAACGAGTCCTTTTTTAAAGTTGATCGTTTTGTGTTCATTTTGTTTAGTTCTTTTTTCGTAACAGATTTAATGTTTAGTATAGAGCTTAGAAAAAATTCGCAGTGTGAGATAGGCAAGAAGTAAGGCATGTAGCAACATCAGCACGGCAAAGGGCACTCCTTTAAAGGCAAGGAAGGGCAAAAATATTTTAAGTCAAGTGATAGCGATTGCTGTATGAGTCGTACGATTTTTGAATCAAGCCCGGGCAACGCCGGGCCATGCTGCTAGTTCACTAATATATACTTTGTTACATAACATTGAGTACTGTATTTATAACACCTGAGGAAGAAATATATTTATAGGTACGTACAAGTATATATGCGAATATGTATATTTTTATCATACCCATACCTATATATATATATATATATATATATATATATATATATATATATATATATATATATATATATATATATATGTCTGTGTATGTTTGTGTCTGTGCGTGTGTGAGAGAGAGAGAGAGAGAGAGAGAGAGAGAGAGAGGAAGGGAGGACGCAGTCATTGAGATGAGCAGAAATATTTCAAAAGATATATGCGGCTTCTTTGCAACTGAGAAATTAAAGAAAAACCTTTGTAGATAAAAAGGGTCAATGGCCAGTCGGCTTCGTTTGAAAGTTAAATTAGATTTTTCGAACGGACATGTTTTGGGTTTTTGCTGCACACATGCGCACCCAGATAGATAGATAGATAGATAGATAGATTGATAGATAGATAGATAGATAGATAAATAGATATGTGTGTTTGCTTATAGAAATATACATATGTGTGCAATCGATTCAAACATCAAAAATGGAGAGATACGAGAGAAAAAACAATGTGCGTATATATATATATATATATATATATATATATATATATATATATATATATATGTCTATTCTCGAAAGCTTTTGCTTGTCACTTGAAATCAGTATTATAATTAAAATTTATAATTAAAATTATAATTACAATTTTAAGACTGAACATTCATAGATATTTTTTTTTAAACTGAATTTTCTCATTTTTTTAAATTACTCTTTTAACTAAACTTAATTCTAGACCAGTCTTCCCTTTTAAATTCAAATTATGTAACTCTCTTGACCGCTTAACAGCCTTTTATGCATGCAACATTTGGAAATCCTCCACAAAATGTTATCCAACTCTTAGATGTATTCCATTTAACCTACCTTAGCAAAAATCCTAAAGGTGTCTTGGAGAGATAGAATTAGGAATGAGAAAGTACTAAGACTTGCAATTTCTAGAAACCTTATCGTAATTGTGGCAAAGAAGCGGATACAGTTCCCCGGCCATATCCTACGATTACCTGATAGTCGACCAGCTAAACGGAATACCTCAAGTCTTCAAAAGATCAAGGGGTCATCCTAAAATCACATGGCGCAATAAAATTAAAGGATAGAGAGAACATCGAATTGTTATAGGCTCCGTGACTTGCCCAAGTTGGTGGTCCTTTGCTGTGCAACAGCTGGAGAAAAAATGCAGCAAGGTACTCTGGCACGCTGGTTTATAAGGATTTTTTCATTTTTAGATCGAATTTACCCTGTACTACTCTCGAGTCGACCCTGATCAGTATTTAGTTGACGTTTGTCTGTTCACGGTCATTCATTCTTATACCACAGATCGTTGATGAAACAAACATGGAGTGAAGATGATTCAACTATCTGGGAGCTACACAAAAGAAATAAAACAAGAATCCTTTGGAATAAAGAATTAACTATTATTGAAGAATTAAAAATGTAACAACAAGCATGGACGAATGGTAAACATATAGACATGTAAGATAGATTCTTAGCAGCTGACCTAACAATGGATTATCTAATATATAACTAGAGAAGGCGAAACGAGTTACTCTCTTGGAGGTTAGCATCAGCCATATTGATGAAAAGTAGAAAGTTCTCTCAGATGATTAATAGAGATCAGTTTTGTTTTGGAGACGTTAAATTTAACAAGCCATCTTTTACCCCAGTTAACAACAGACTGTAGGTCGTTTTTGACATCAGCCGCCAATTTGACCTTATCGAACTGATCAGACTTAGTAATGAAACAGTAATAAATGGTTGTGTCATCAGCATAGATATCAAATTGAGAGCTGATGCCATCAGGATGGTCGTTAATAAAAAGTAAAAACAAAGTAGGACAAAGGGTAGAGCCCATTGGTGAGCCATTGAAACAAAAAGATCTAGAAGAGTGGCCATTCAGAATAACTTTCTTAATATCTAAGCTAGCTATGGGTTTTTTCTTTCATATTTATATGATCTAGCCTTTTGATGTTTCAGCTTCTCCTTCGCATCCAGACATTGTTCGGATGTTCTTCGTTTATTATATAAAATCTAATTTTGATTACTAATAATAATGGGATCTAAAATCGGTTGGATGAAAAGACAGCGCGCAAAAAAGCCTTCATTTCAAATGAGTCAAGATTACAACCTATTAACGGGCATAAATATACCACAAAATGTCACCTTCTATTTATTAAAAACTGTTACCGTGTTTTCAATATACTCCTTTAAGCTGGTTTACATACAGGTTGCTATGGGTAAATTGTCGCCATTTAATTGTTTAATTTTGAGCATGCACGTTTTTAGTTTTTGATTTTGTCGACTGCACAGTATAGTAGGATCACGTGAACACTGTCTTTGACACAAATCCCTCCGCCAGAAATTTGAAAACGGCATGCTGGACTGCTTGGCATTCGCTCCGGAAGCTTCAATACGAACATTTCAGAGTATTTGGGTGTCAATCTGAGGACAGTGCAGTGGATTTGGAGAATTGGATTGATCACTAGTGATGGTGGCGTTATGCTTCCATTTATCTTCTCACAGAGCGTCAGACTCAACACAGAAGCTTACATCAAATGAGGAGGTAGTGCTACGCTGGGTCAAGAGGGTGGCTGCTGGAAGACCCTATGTCTGGCAATAGCATTCTACATCATGCTACACAAGAAGAACATAGTCATGGCTGTCAGACAATTTCTGCGAGCATATAAATTCTTACATATGTCCAACTAACTCTCCAGATTTGCACCCTCTTGATTATTATGTTTGGGGCATAGTTGGGCGAGAGACCAACAAAACTCCTTGTAACACCAAAGATGAATTGAAGGCTAGGATTGTGGCAGCATTCATCAATTTAGTCAAGGAGACCGCCCAGAAGAGTTGCAGGAAATTCCGAAGTTATCTGGAGGCCGTGGTTGAAGCCAATGGCAATTTTATTGAATAAATTTACTCTTTAGTATTTGAAGATATTTTTGCGTAATTTTGGTAAATATATCTGTTAAAATGAGATGTCAGTGTTATTTTCATTTTTGCGTCATTTAGACGACAATTTATCCATCGTACCTTTTATTCAGATTAACGCATACGAAACTGGAACCAGTTTAAACTGACGCTTTGTGGTTTTTAAAAAAATACTAACTTCAAGCAAAATAGTCGGAATATAGGGGGGCGGAAGCCCATATTCCTGTTCCGGATATCTCAGTTATTACCATTTAACTCAACTCTTTGGAAGGGGCATGGCACGTGGAACTAGAACAATATACCCTGGTAGACGAAATAAAGGGTTAGGTTCGAAATTCCAATCACCTGAAGAAAGCCGGAGTGTGCAACGGCCGAAACGTTGTGAACATGGCAATGAAGATGAAGATAACAGTCCGAATAATGTAAATAATGCAAGTAATCATAATACCTCATCTCAGAGATATAGACAGATGTATAGAGAAACATAGACATAAAAGACGGTGCGTACAACAGCGGAAACGTTGTGAATATGGCAATGAAGATGAGGATAACAATTCGAATAAGGTAAATAATGCAAGTAACCTTAATACCTCATTTCAGAGTTATAGACTGATATATAGAGAAACATTTCTCTATATATCTGTCTATATCTCTGAGATGAGGTATTATGATAACAGTGCGAATGATGTAAATAATGTAAGTAATCATAATACCTCATTTCAGTGATATAGACAGATATCAGTATTTACGCTCCGGAGAGGGAACTGGCTATGTAGCGGCATTTGGCTCCAGCTTTCTTCGATTTGCTTTTGGCTAAACTTTTTTGTTTCTTGTTTCAGTTTTCTGGTTGATTTTGTGGCAGTTGTATTTACTTCAGTGCTATTTTCAACATTTACTCTGAATTCGCTTGCATATTTATGGGATTGTGATACAGAAAAAAAAGCTTTTTGCTTTTTTTTTTTTCATATTCCATTACGTGTCGTAAGACCCAATCTTGACATAGCTGCAAGGTACTTATAAAGCCCGAGCGTTGAAATTTTCTAAGACAATTCCAGTTGAATCCTGCCACTACCCCGCTGTTTCTTGGCAGATAAAGACGGTCAACATCTGCCTTAGGGTGGCACATTCAAATAGCATGATTTGTTTGCAAATTTGGGCATTAATTTTCTTTAAGATCCAATTTATTCTGTTGAATCTGTAAGTTACAAGGGTGTTAATGACCGTTATTATATTTTTCGTATTCAATCCAGTTTTCATTATTATTCACACTCGCCTGTTTTACGCCTTGCTTTCATCTTCAAATGCTGTATTCAATTGTTTTCATTCAGACATAGATACTCGATCTTCATGGTTGAGTGCCTTCATTGTATTTTCTACATGAAGAATTATCTACTTGTGTTTAAAGGTCACCTTATTGCAATTACTATTTCTAAGTTAATATATTTCTTTTTGTTTCTTATTGGTATAGTAATTGGGATTATCATAACAAGTTACCGGTAACGTTCGTCGGTACCAGCTGATTCAACATACCTAGATCTGACGCTAATACCATTTCCCAGCTCTAAACTATAGATAGTCTCGCCTGTCGCCCGGTTCTTAATTCGCCCCAATTTTTTGAACAGGAGTAGAGGTTTATCCCTTGTTTCCTGTTTAGGATTATGTGGAGTGAGTAGCCGTGGTCAACTGCAAAATAAATAACGGGACATAAAGAATATGAAGCAAGCAAACAATATATGCAAAAAAAATTGACAGTAATATATCAAAATGTTCACAAACAAAGAATTGACGTTGGCAGAGAAAAGCAAGTTCGGATGAGCGAACGTTGAGTTCTGACTTCAAGACAAGACAGATCGGGACTGATTCAGATAAATCGGCAAACCAGACAATTTTATTGGCTAATTAGAAAATCCCAGTATACATTTGTATGCTTTTAACTATAAAAAGGGGAGCTGCAAGTGTTTTGCAGTCATTCCTAGCAAAGATTGAAATCAACAATATTGCGTTTAAACTTTTGAAGATCAAAGTTGACTGGGAAGCAAGAAGCCGGAAAAGAGTTCCACAATCCAGAAGTGCGCTAGAAGAAACTGTTAGCATAGAACTTACGGTTACACCTAACAATTTAGACTGTAAGTCACTGAGACTTTGACGCCAATCTGGTACTGCGATTAAATTCATAAAACCTGGGTACCGTAGAGTAAAGTTCACCAGAACAAATACCTTGAAAGTATTTATAGGAAAGGCACAGGGAAAGGGCAGAAGCCGAGATGCCAGATCAGGATCAATAACATTGCAGATTCCTCTTTGAATTTTATCAAGAATCACTAAATATATAGCGGGAGCGCCATGCAACGCTGCTTAATCTTATTCCATATTCCTTTTCACGCACACACACACACACACATATATATATATATGAATAAAAAGAGACAAGGTGAAAAACTATACTTAGCCGATGAGTTTCGTCCTCTGAGGGACTTTATCAAGGGTGTAGGATATATTATGCTGCATGTGTTTATATACAAGAAAAACTACTATTAAGGCGAGTACAATAAAAAAAAAGTAGTTAAGAAGATAACGATTGACATTTGTGGAGTGTGTAGCTAGGGTCAAAGGCAAAAATAAATAAGAAAAGTGTCTAAGAAACAGAATTGGCAAAGTTTGCAATAACAAGAGAAAGGACAGAAATGAACAGGATACAATGAATATAAAGCAAGCAAACAATATATGCAAGACAGATTAGCAGTAATATGAAAAAGAAAAAAAAAAGTTCACAAACTAAGAATTGGCGTTGTCACACAAAAGCAAATACGGACAAACGATTCGTCTAGTTAACACTCCTCCCTGGTCTTTTGAACAGAAGTAGAGGTTTAATCCCTATTTCCTGTTTAGGATTAGGTTTCCGGTTCCTTCAAAAATCTACTTTAACTCTATACTTCTAACGTTTCGACCTGAAATTGTTTTTCACGAATTATTTTTTCTATCTCTACAATAGAAATAACTAGTCTCGCCTATTATCCGGTTTATACTCCTCTCCGATTTTTGAACAGGAGTAGAGGTTTATCCCTTGTTTCCTATTTAGAATTTGGTTTCAGTTCCCTTCATCTCTGTACTGAAATCTCCGCATGAAATCTGAAATTTTATTCAGTAATATTTATTATTTTTCCTCTCCCAATAGGAGTAGATAGGTTTGTCTATCGCCCTGTTCAAACTCCTTCACGGTTTTCTGAACAGGAGTAGAAGTTTGACTCTTGTTTTCTGTATAGGATTGGGTTTTCCGGTTCCTTCTAAAGTCTACTTCAACTCTATACTTCTCACGTCTCCCATAATTGATATCTCGATTCATTCCCGTCAAAATATAGTCGTGATCTGGGCTCATAACCAATGTTAGACATTTTGTTCATCATGACACTCGTCTTCGAGTATAGAATCCAGAAGTTAGCAGTGAATATTTCGGAGACAGTAGGAAAGCGTAGTTCAGGTTAGCAGTGGATATTGCAGCAAAGTAGCAGAGCGTAGTACTTCCTTCTATCATCTTCGCCTGACAAGTTGGCACTGGTCATTCGGGTAGGATAAACAAAAATGGCCGCCTTTAAACACGACGGATAGAATTTCTGCGGTTTCTGATTGGTTAACCTTCTATTGGTAGACTATAAAGTGAGTCGTGTCATTCGAACTGGCTCACTAGTCACATAATATATACAAAAAACTGTAACAACGTCTCGGTCAAAAACTTTGAAATTTTATTTACTATTTATTTATTATTTATTATTTATTTCTTTTCCTCGAGAAGAGTAAGTATTTTTCTCTTCAAAAGAAGTAGAGAGATTCAATTATGGTACAGTTTACACTCCCTCTCTGGCCTTTCATAAGAAGACTTTTATGCCTTGTTCCCTATTAAGGGTCGGTTTCCCTTCTAATGTCTTTTTCAACTCCACTTTAACTCTGAAATTTTATTCGCTGATTAAATCTTGACCTCTTCAAGTCTAGAATTATCTGTCTATCTTTCCTGTCATCTCGTAATGCATAGCATATTTGTCTAGAAATGCCTGCCATATTTGCTTAGAAATACCTATCAACTTTGTCTAGAAATACTTACAATATTTGTCTAGTAATGCGTACCATACTTGTCTAGAAATGATCACCATATTTGTCAACAAATGCTTAGCATATTTGTCTAGTAATGCTTACCATATTTGTCTAGTAATGCTTACCATATTTGTCTAGTAATGCTTACCATATTTGTCTAGACATTCTTAGCATACTTTTCTAGAAATGCTTACCATATTTGTCTAGAAATGCTTATCATATTTTTTAGAAATGCCTACCATATTTGTTTAAAAATGCCTACCATCTTTGTCTAGAAATGCTTAACATATTTGTCTAGAAATGCCTGCCATATTTGTTAAGAAATGCTTACCATATTTGTCTAGAAATGCCTAACATCTTTGTCTAGAAATGCTTACCATATTTGTCTAGCAATACGTACCATACTTGTCTAGAAATGCTTACCATATTTAACAACAAATGCGTATCATATTTGTCTAATAATGCTTATCATATTTAATCCTTACCTTGTTTACATTATTCGGACTGCTGTCCTCATCTTTATTTCATTATTCACGACGTTTCTGCCGTTGTACGCTCCGGCCTTCTTCTGGTGATTGGATGTTGAGTTGAGTTAAAGCGAGATAACTGAGACATCCGGAAGAGGCATGACACGTGGAACTAGAACAATCTACCTCGGTGGACGAAATAAATTGATCAGTTCGAAATTCCAAACACCAGTAGAAGGCCGGAGCGTACAACGACTGGAACGTCGTGAATATGGCTATAAAGAATAAACGGTACGAACAATTTAAATAATGTAAAGAATTGCAATACCCCATCTCAGAATTACCATATTTGTTTAGAAATGCCTACCATATTTCTCCAGAAACAGTCTCGCCTTTCTTCAGGCGTCTGTCAATCCAGGCAACTATCAGGAAGTTTCGAACTGGGTCTTTTATTTAATCTATAGGAGTTGGTTTCGCTGTTTATGTCTAGGGATACATCGTCTGGTCCTTACTTAGTACTGTTATTGCTTGCTTTTTTTACACTGATCGACTTGAAGAAAGCCGGAGAACACAACAACCGAAATATTGCGATAATAACAACAAGAGTGAGGACATTAGTATACAATGTAATTAATCATATCTCGTCATCCCAGAAATTCTCAGAGAAACTTATAAAATTTAATGTAACACTCACATCGGTAGCTTGAATATTTATTACTCTACTCATATTAGAAAGCGAAATTTTGCATTAGGACTTGTGTTGTTTAATTCCATACAGCCGCACTTCCCTCTATATCCCCAGTACGAATATCGGTATGCGAGCAGCTAACTAATATTAGGCGTAAGAAAATTAATCAGGGTACGTTACATTTTTTTTTTTCGTTTTGCCTATGCGATTTTTTTTTTGTCATTCAGCCTACGGGAGATTGACGCATGACTATGCACGAAAAAGTAAAAAAAAAAAAAAAAAAAAAAAATAGAAGCACCCCCTCCCCCCCAAAATATCAAGAGAAAGTGAGGGAGAGAGAAAGAGGAGATACAAAAGAAAAAAAGAAAAGAAAAGAGGTCAGTCGCCATTTTGTGTCAGATTGATATATGTAACGCTATTTTCATTAACTCTGGGAAACTAAACCCTTCGCAGACAACACGTCCCCTGCATTACGTTTTTTTTCTCCCCCACCCCTAATTTCTTTCTCTTGCTCATTCTCATTACGAGAGAAAGCAATTTTCAATTATAGGACCAATTTCTCACACCAGGAAGCGACAGAATAAATAAAATACGAAAGCTCTTCCAGCGAGGACTTGATCAAGTGTTTTACGAAGCAGAAAAAGAATTAAGATGGCGCTGAACGAAACCTAGCCTCTCTCTCTTTGTAAACTCCACAGCTTTTTCGAGTGTCGATCGTTATCAGAAATGCAGACACCTCACTGATTACTATGTTAATATAACCTTCTACCATACTAAAATAATCGTAAGAAATATTTTGAGGACAAGAAGTTTCTTAAATCATTACAACTCTATTGGGTTCCTTACGCCTTTTGCTATACGAAGCTAAACTCAATAAATACAATTTGTCATAGCCACTTGCAAAATAACCAACATATCGACACGTCATCATTATTAATTCAGCTAATGGCTCGGAAAATCTATGGAGTGACCAAACTAACTTGGACATCTATTTGGACTCAAGTTCACTTCATACCTCAAGAGGAACACATATATACGATCCGTCGTTAAAAACGTGGGGAAAATATACGTTTATTTTTGTAACAAGCTAGACAGTACCTGACACCTGCCATATTTTATCTTTACAAGATCATACTAAAAATAAAGTATTGATGTCGTATTTGGGTTGGAATTGCTCACTCTTTACTTTCCCTTCTTAATAGAGTTCAAAAACGTTTACGTGGCCTTGGGAGGTGGGGATATTTTCTTCAACATCGCAAGACTGTCGCTACGTTCATAAAAATATTCAGACAAGCTTTATTCTTTACTGTCACCGAGTTCAAATTCCAATCGGGTTCGTTACATTCACGTATAAATACCCTTGGGAAAGGGTATGAATCCATCGTCTCCAGCTACGCGTTAAATAGTTGAACCTCTATCTGAAGAAATCATTGGGATTCTGATGTGATGGAATAACCTGCCACCCCCATGAGTGGTGGCACTATAGGTTGTAACCACCTATAATTATCCATGAGGGCAGCGGACGGGAAAGTTGAGCTGGGATCTGCGAGACTAGCAACCTTCCGATAGCAGCACGCACACAATTGTACTGACTTGCGATGTCCGTGCGCATAACTAGTACTTCCTTGCTTGTTGTACTGGTTTTTACAATAAACCTGTTACTATTTATACACCGTGTTCGTCTAGTCTATATTCCTATTAACACGGAATTTAACAAATTCTAAAAAAACAAAAAAACAAAAAAACAAAAAAAAAAACAAAAAAAAAACGTTTAATCCAAGATTCACTTGCAAAAATGAAAGAATTATTCTGATTATTCAAAATATGTTTCGGTTTAAATAATTCACAAAGTATTGATAAACCGTAAAAACAACAAACCAATCAATCTTTTGTACCATCAGATTTATACTTTTAAAATCAAGACCAGAGTTGCTGCGTCCACAAAGTTCAAACAAACACATCCTTTCTGTATTCCACTTCGAAAGTTTCTTCCTAAGAACCGCAAGTTTGTAACAACAGACTTCCGCGTGTATCCTTCAACGATCATTACAATCTTATCCTCTTCAAGTCTAGGGTCAATCGTTATCTATCCGTCATATCCTCATAATTTTCACTTTCTATCTCCGCTTCTTACGTTCATATAACACACCTTATTCAGTAACCCTCTAGCTTGAGGCTTACGGCCATATCACATAGAAACACTGAAGTTAAGCAACGTCGAGTCTGGTCAGTACTTAGATGGGTAACCGCTTGGGAATACCACGTGCTGTAAGCTTGGGTGTGCATTGGATAACCGAATTCCAATTCCAGTCGGGATTCATTTTACAACCTATGAACGGGCACTTACGCGCAAATACACTTGGGAAAGGTTTGAATCCACCTCTTTACCCCAACTATGGGTTAATTAGTAGGACTCGTATCAGTAAATCATTATCATCTCCGAAACATTCTTACAATCAAAAGATATTTTCTGACTTTAAATATCCTGCAAAAGGTTGACAAACCGTAAAAAGCAAATATTTATTAATGTACGTAGTTTTGAAACAGTTAAAGGATTAACGATTACCTTTAAGAATGGAGAAGACATGCTTATTCACCAAAAAATAGCCCAATTCTTGATCTTTGTGCTGGGAATGTCAAAATTAACCGGAAGCAGAAATTTAACAATTTGGAAAGTGCTATAACAGACAACGGATTTTTTTTTTTTTTAAAGGTTTATCCAATAAAAGACTCAAGAGGCACTCAAGGTAGAAGTTTACTGACTGAGGTATGAGAAACGAAGAGTAAAAAGTAGAAAGTGAAGATTATGAGGATATATAGATAGATAAAGGTTTAACCTTGATTTAAAGGAGTTGAGATTGTAGATTGGATTCATCCTCTTAGGTGTCTATTCCCCCCCCCCAAAAAAAAAAACAGTGGGGGAAAAACTGCTGTTGTCGCTGTCACTATCTTCTTTTCTCTTCTTCTTTCTCTTCTTGTAGTTCTTTTTTTCTTTTCTACCATTTCTTCTTTTCTCCTTTCTCTTCTGGTAATTCTTTTATTCTTCTACTTCTTTGAGAGCCAACTCATTTTACGCCTTCTTTTTCTAATTCTGCTCTGACAGCCTTCTTTTTCTCCTTTGTTTTAATCTTTTTTCTCTGATCGCCTTCTTCTCATTAGAGCACCCGCTGTCACAGCCTCCTTCTTTATCTTCTTCTTTATCTTCTACTTCTACTTCCACTTCTTCTTCTACTGTCTCTTGCAGTCTCCTCCTTTTTCTTGGAGTTTTATTGTTCTTTTTCTTCTATTCATACTGCCTTGTAACCTTCTTGTTTTTCTTCTCCTTCTAGTTCTACTGCCCCTTATAGCCTCCTTTCTCTTCTTCATTTTTCTTCTCTGATAGACTTCTTCTTCTTCTTCTTCTTCTTCTTCTTCTTCTTCTTCTTCTTCCAGTTCTCTTCTCCCTTATAGCCTTCTCTCTCTTCTATTCTCGTTCCACTAAATAAGCAAAGCGTGAAGACGTCCAGTAGAGTGGAACTTTCTCACTCCAACTGCAACAAAAGGAAGAATGGCGGTGGTTCGACTTCGTGGATGAAGCTTGACGGGTTTTAACGATAAATGTCTGAACTAGTGAAACTATGAATGGAGAAATATTTGTCATGGAAATATGAATAGTTTTCTTCCGTCTGAGCGGGGAAATTGCAAGGGGGAAATATGTAATCACCCACAAGGCCGCGTAAACGCTTTTGAACTCTCTCACGGCTGGAAAGTAAGGATTACACGGCTCATGCCTATTTCTTGTCTATTTTCGGTCTTGTAAAGAAATTTATTCAAGAAGTCAAATACTTACTCTTTCAGTACAATGAGCCGGCCATTATTTTTAATAGTGAGATTGACCCTCTAAAAAGTCCGGGAGCAACTCGAGGTAGAGGTTACAAAAACGCCCATTTTATGCGGATAGGTGAGGAAGATAACAGTTATCAGGAAAAAACATCCTCTTAGGAGACAATTCTACAGAACAGTGGTTCACGAAAAGAAACTGCTCAAGTGGAATGTAAGTGGCATGGCGTGTGCTCGCTGTGAAAGTTCGAATTAGTGGAAGTAAGGAATGCAGTTCGTTTGAGCACTTTCCATGGAAGTAGCGATAGGGCCGTGAGAGGCTTGCCACATCCAGTCTGTGAGAGAGGGTTTGAAGGGTGGAAAATAATTTGTCACCCACAAAGACGCGGAGAAGTCTTTGGACACTATTAAAACTGAAATCTGATGACTGGGCAGTCACTGACCAAAGGCGACAGCAGTACACCATTTTAGGCCTTATCTGGCTCTTGTAATGGGAGATGATAGCACGAGAAGTAGGGTAGTTATTGGTATAGATCGAACTAAATCTGGTACAGAAATGTTAAGACAATTCGGAATAGTGAAAGATGCCTTTCAGAAAATAAGAAAAGTATTAAGAGATAGGAAAATATGGTTTATTATATTTGTTTTGATTCAGCTCCCCCCTTCAGACCTTTACTTCTAAGATATCTGCAAATGACCCGTGAAGCATATAATAAAGCCTTTTTTTCTATCTCACTCTGTGAGCTCTGGAGAGTCGTGATCTTCAGCGGCATTTTGTGGCTCTCGTAAAGAAATATCTCAGTAATATAATCCAGACACTTAAAATAACGTAATAAAAATAAAGAAACAGATTTAATACACTTAAAGGAAATATTCGGTGCATTCCCTGATGTCTGCGACTTGGGTGATATATCCCAGAGATTTATGATAAGCCAACATTAAAGACCCGTTGTCGTGTTTTATACCATATGGCGATAAG
>OZ010610.1:73843411-73858411 GCA_963932145.1 Acanthosepion lycidas
CTCGTAATAATATTTTCCTTCGAAAATTCATTGCTGGTAATATTTTTACAAAAATGTATTTCTGGTATTAAAATCTATTTTTGCACTTTCATAGTGTTTTTACCCCAGTTTGGGAGCTAACTATCTGCCTATAGCTGGGGCCCTAACAGGTGCTACGACCCCGGGTCAAGGTGGACATGGGAATACCAGCAATTAAGAGGTGGTTCCACGCTCCTCAAAACCTCCTGATCAGAGGCCTTTCTGTTGAATATAGTTTACTGTCTTACCCAGGACGCGGATGTAGTTTACTATCTTCCGTAAAACTTCGTCATTTCTCGTATGCTTTGTTTCATTCACTATATTTTCCGGAAGAAATACATCTCTGTTGCTTCAAGTCTTCTTCACTTTTGAAGAGTTTGACCAAAATACAATGGAGATTTTCCAGCATTGTTTCTTGCTAAAGCTAGGGTAGTGTTGCCCAGACTGAGTAGCAGCGAATATATTATACCAATCTCTTATTTAAAATTCAGTCAAATTGTATGTGGATGTAGCTGTGCGTGTGTACATTAAATATCACGAGCATATGTAAGTCATTCACTCATATAAAAATACAGATATGCATCCGTATATACATTACACATACATATACAATTTACACTTCAGCAAGTGTGACAGACAGAGAATCACCTCTAATTTTATGATATAGATTCTACTAATAAAAATTGCCCCAATTGATATCTTTTTTTTTTTCGAGTGGATTTAATGGTGTCAGTGTCACAACCAGAGATGTCCACTTGAAATCACGTCACGTGACACTTTCTATTACTTCATCTCTTCCCACCGATTCGGAAGTGTCGCCTCTCTCACACGTACACTCCGTAAAGCATTGACAACAATAGCAGCAAATATGTCTTCATTGCTATCAACTGTTACTGCTCTGGTACCATCTCTGAGAAGTCATAACCATGTCACCATCGGCGCCATTACTGTTACAACCATATAAACCAATGCTGTATTGATGCCATCGATTTAAGGCAATGTACAAATGAGAAAAAATAGACAAATGAAAAACAAATGATTTCAGCATTCAAGATTTTGATGAATTAAGACATTTTAGTATAAACTTCACATGTCAAGAGGTCTCTGACCATGAACCTGTCTCTCTTCAGGCTTTGTTTAGTTGCTGGAACAGAAGCAGGAGAAGGCTAAGGGGACAGCATACCTAGAAGAAGAAGAATAAGGAGGAGGAGGAGGAGGAAGAAGAAGAAGAAAATGAAGATTGTAAGAGACAGTAGACCTAGAAGAAGAAGAAGGTTGTAAGAGACAGTAGAACTAGAGCAATAAGATGAAGAAGGCGAAGAAAAAGGCTGTAAGATACAGTAGAACTAGAAGAAATTGAAGAAGACGAAGAAGGCGAAGAAAAAGAAAAAAATGAAGGCTGTAAGAGACAGCAAACCTAAAGAAGGAGAAGACGAAGTTTGTAAGAGACCTAAAGAAGAAGAAGAAGAAGATTATGATGATGATGATGATGAAGAAAAAGAAGAAGACAAAAAGAGAAAGAAGGCTGTAAGAGACTGTAGACATAGAAGAAGTAGTCTATCATAGACATAGAAGAAGAAGTCGTCTATCAAAGAAGAAGAAAAAGGACTAGAAGTAGACAAAGAAGAAGAGAAAGAAGTCTGTAAGGGACAGCAGAACTAGAAGACGAAGAAGTATGTCAGAGAAGAAAAACGAGAAGAAAAGAAGAGGAGAAGGAAGGTGATAAGGGACAAATGTTCTAGAAAAAGAAGATGATGAAGAAGAAAGCTATCAGACAGCATAATTAGTAGAAGAAGAAGAAGAAGGAGGAGGAGGAGGAGGAAGAAGGAGGAGGAGGAGGAGGAGGAGGAAGAAGAAGAAGAAGAAAGAATGAAGAAACAGAAGAGAATGAAGCCCATAATGGACAGTAGAATGAAAATGCAGGATGCTATCAGAAACAAGCGAACTTGAAGAAAAAGATCCTCAGTGCAAGAAGAAGAAAAAGAAAAAGAAGAAGAAAAAGAAAAAGAAGAAGAAAAAGAAAAAGAAGAAGAAAAAGAAGAAAAAAGAGGGAGAAAAAGAAGCGGAAGAATAAAGAAGAAAATGACGAAGAAAAGTCGAAACAAGAAAATGATGATGAAAAAAGAAGAAGGAGAAAAAGAAAAAGAAGAAAAAAGAGGGAGAAAAAGAAGCGGAAGAATAAAGAAGAAAATGACGAAGAAAAGTCGAAACAAGAAAATGATGATGAAAAAAGAAGAAGGAGAAAAAGAAAAAGAAGAAAAAAGAGGGAGAAAAAGAAGCGGAAGAATAAAGAAGAAAATGACGAAGAAAAGTCGAAACAAGAAAATGATGATGAAAAAAGAAGAAGGAGAAAAAGAAAAAGAAGAAAAAAGAGGGAGAAAAAGAAGCGGAAGAATAAAGAAGAAAATGACGAAGAAAAGTCGAAACAAGAAAATGATGATGAAAAAAGAAGAAGGAGAAAAAGAAAAAGAAGAAAAAAGAGGGAGAAAAAGAAGCGGAAGAATAAAGAAGAAAATGACGAAGAAAAGTCGAAACAAGAAAATGATGATGAAAAAAGAAGAAGGAGAAAAAGAAAAAGAAGAAAAAAGAGGGAGAAAAAGAAGCGGAAGAATAAAGAAGAAAATGACGAAGAAAAGTCGAAACAAGAAAATGATGATGAAAAAAGAAGAAGGAGAAAAAGAAAAAGAAGAAAAAAGAGGGAGAAAAAGAAGCGGAAGAATAAAGAAGAAAATGACGAAGAAAAGTCGAAACAAGAAAATGATGATGAAAAAAGAAGAAGGAGAAAAAGAAAAAAGGAGGAAGAAAAGAACAAGAAAAAAAAAAAAAGAATATATCGTATTCTTCCTTGTTTTAAATTCCATTGAAGTATAAATCCGTTTTCCGCCAACTACAACCATGGTCAAAGCTACAATTCTTTTTCACTGAGGAATTAGGATTTAAACATGTGATTTTGATGCGATCAGAGTCAGGCGGAAAGCACTCAGCTTCCTTGAAGTCTTCTAAAATCCTTCTCTACATCTTTATTTAATTTAGTAGATTTTTTTTTCTTAATTTTCAGAGTGGACCCATTTTTGTAGGCGCTACCTCTGTGCACGTGCCCAAACTGAGGTAGACTTCCGGCAAGGCTGTATGTTACGCGTCACGGTCATTCCAAGATTGATGTATTCGTTTTTCGAAGGGAGGGAGACATTTCAATCGGCAGCAAAGAACGACCCCTACAAGAAAATAAATAAATATCACTCAAAACGAAAGAGAATAATCCAAAAAAAAAAAAAAAAAGAAAGAAAAAGAAAGTTGTTGGAATGAAACCGTAGCTGTAGAATAAAAAAATAAAAATATAAAAAAAAATAAAAAATAATAATTGCAAAAGTAACAGCAAAAAAGTAGAAATAATTTCTTTTCTCTTTTTCTTCCCCTATCTCTGTTTCCTTCTCTGTTTTCCTTAATTTTTTGTTATGTTTGTCTTATAGTTTATTTTATTACACCAATGGGCATGTTCAAGTTTGGGAGGCGAAGGGAGGCTATTCCGACGCTGAAGAGCAGGAATATGTCGACGTGGTAGGCCATTTTGAAAAGACGTGATTATCCATCGTTGTTTGAAAGAAGAAGGAAATAGCAAAAAAGAAGAGAAATAGTAGAAAGAAAACTGCATGAATAAATAAAAATATTTAAAAAAAAATAGGCTTGTAAGTAATGCCTGCTATTGGATAATTGGATTTCGACTGAGAAATGATTGGGAGATTCTGACGAAAATTAGTTTTAATGGCTACTTGTACGGTGACCAACGGGAATCGGACATTGTCGCACGCTGAAGAAACTTGACAAAAGATGGAAGACGGAAATAAAGTCGGAATAATATATATATATATAAAGACTGGTCACAGCGTTACCTGATTTTTATACATATCATCTGTCACTTTATCTATAGTTTATTTCTGAAAATTCGTACAGTTTGAAAATCATCAACATTATTGTCACTGAGTGAAAAATGAAACGATTCTGAGAGAATTAGAGGCCCTACCTGGATTAATTCTTTTAGCAACAAACTTAACAACATAAGACATACAGATAACACAGTTTTGATAGCAGACACAAGGAAAATTACAAGAGCTCTTACAGGAGGTAGGGAAGCGAAGGAACAGCCTATTTCTAGGGCGCATCATAAGGAAGGAAGGCTTGGCAAATTTGAGACTCACAGGGCATATTGAAGGCATAATAGGCAGAGGACAACAGCGCATAACTTACCTAGCGAGCTTGTTTAAACTGTTGGCAGAATAGGGATTAGGAGAGATAGCAAAGAGGCAAAATTTACTAAGACCTATAAAAGAAAAGAAATTGTGGAGAGGCATGATCATCCACGTCCTGAAGGGATATATAGAAGAAGAAAGGGCTTGAGTAAATGGTTGGCAAAACAAGGAATAGGAGAGATAGCGAAAAGACAAAATGTACTAAGAGCTATAAAGGAAAGGAAATTGTGGAGAGCTATGATCGTCCACCTCCTGAATGGACATAGAGAAGAAGAAAGGGCTTGAGTAAATGGTTGGCAGAACAGAGATAAGGAGAGATAGCGAAAAGACAAAATTTACTCAGACCTATAAAGGAAAAGAAATTGTGGAGGGGCATGATCGTCGACGTCCTGAAGGGATATATAGAAGATAGGACTTGCGTAAATGGTTGACAGAACAGAGATAAGAAGAGATAGCGAAAAGACAAAGTTTACAAAGAGCTGCAAATTTCAGAAAATGGAGAGCCACAATCACCGATGCATTGAAGGGGCATGGCACGTAGAAAAAAAAAAAGAAGAAAAAGAAAAGAGAGTGGTACGCCAAAAATGTAGGCTGAGGTATAAATATATAAACCCAATCTACCCATCATGGCAGCTAGTCTAATAAATGTATACCATGCACAGGCATAACAGCCAAATATGCGCGAAATAGTGAGAGGTTTTTGATAAAACCAGCCCATGACCTTGAAGGTGGAGCCCAGTTAGAAATACATTCAGGTTTGTTAACACAGTCTTCCACAGACCTTATCTGATTGGGGGGTATTCCCAAGTATCTAGATGTTTATCGCTTTGACTGTTTCATTCTTCAAACTTAAAAAAAAAAAACAGTCAACCAAGTCCAGAGTCTGCCATGATGTCTCTCTATTACTACCTCTTATGAACATAGATACACAAAGTTTCAGATCCCCATACCACACACACACACACATTTTACATAGATAAAGACCTTAAGGTGTGGGTTGTACTCGTGCAAACAATGTTTTTGTATTTCTTTAAGGCATAGACTTCCAGGAATCCCTTCAGTGAGTCTACTGGAATCATTTCCAACCAATACTAGGGCTCCAACTACAACAGGAATTGTTGATGTTCCCAAGTGCCACATTTTTGAGATTTTGATTTCAAGGTCCTCTTATTTTGATAGCTTTTTGAAGATCTTCAAAGATACATTGTAGTCTGCCATATCAATAAGGGGTCAGTTTTTCTCGGTCTCTAATAACAATGTCTGGGTGATTAGCTTTGATTGTTCTGTCTGTGTGTATTGTGTAGTCCCATAAAATTGTTACAGGTCCTATCTCTGTAACCGGGTCCGGGTGGTGTAACATGTTTGGGTTATTATTATTATTATTATTATTATTATTATTATTATTATTTTCTTTGATTTCTGGCGTTTACACATTTGTTTCCGGGTCCCGCCCAGGGACCTAAGGTTAAAAATGGCATCATGACAATCTCCACTGACAAAAAAAAAAAAAAAAATATTACATAGATGAAGCCCTTCGTAAAGTGTGGGCTGTACTTGTCAGAACAATTTCTTTTTATCTCTTTGAGGCATGGGCTTCCAGGAATCCCTTCAATTAGTCTACCGCAATCTTTTCCAACCAGTCCTAGGGCTCCAACTACAACAGGGATTGTTGATGTTCCCATGTGCCACATTTTCGAGATTTCTATTTCAAGGTACTTGTATTTTTACAGTTTTTTGAATATCTTCAAAGATACATTGCAGTCAGCAATATCAATAAGGAGGCACTTTTTTTGTTTGTGGTGTTTAATAACAATTTATTATTATTATTATTATTATTATTATTATTATTATTATTATTATTATTATCTTCATTTGCTAATTAATTAATCCAAACCCTTACTGGATCGTTACCGGAGACCTGTGTTAATGCAATATGTTGAGTGACATTTAATATATACCGTGTGTACATTTTCTTTAAATTGATTATACTTTCCTGGCTAGATCAGCATTTCTTTCTAGTGAATGTTTTAATCTCTTGTATTTTCAGATTTACAGATGATAGATTGTTGATAGATCAAAAGAATCCTGTTCTAAATTGTTCCTTGTTTTATAAGCTCCCGTCGTTGCTGGTACACTTTCATGATTAGCATAAGACAGTCTAAACTAAGATTTGACATATTTTCCAGAGAATCAAAACAGATGCCAGATTATATACATAGAATGTGTTACAAATAAATAACGTGTCATCATCTGATTGGTCAATTTAAAAAAAAAAATTACATCTTGTGCACATGAGATGAGAACGAATAGTGTACAATTACAACTTTCTTAACATTCAATTTAAAAGAGGACTCAATACAGAGAGTTGATCAAAATATATTATTTCAGGATATTAAAACAAAAACATGCTAAAATCGCTACACAATTGTGATCGCATTTGAACGCATATCAAGGCGTCTCCTCAAGCAATTGCAAATTACTACCCCAGTAATTAACAATTAGCGATTCTTAACATGTTTTTGTTTTAATATCCTAATATATATATATATATATATATATATATATATATATATATATATATATATATATATATATATATATATATATATATATAAGTGAACATTGAAGTCAACACTCAGAGGCGACAGGCTGTTTCATACTGGACGCAATCGTCAGGCGGCCTGACGATTGCGCCTAGTATGAAACAGCCTGTCGCCTCTGAGTGTTGACTTCAGTGTTCACTTTTATATTTATATTAACATACGTTCTATCTCTGATATTGAGCACTTTATCCAATAAATATAGTCCACCCTAAAACTATATTTCTTCCTATATATATATATATATATATATATATATATATATATATATATATATTTGATAATTGTGCATTTAGACAGCAATCCTTCATTTATACATGTTTTATTACAGACGACAGACATGGTACTGCGATTAAGCTTTTTATCAGAGTGTGTAGTAACTGCCTAAATGTTCTGTAATTCCACGCGATTTCGGCTATACTTTTAGCCATTATCAAGGATGATTTTATTTTTGCTTTTTAATTGGGTGCATAGGATGCGTGCATGTTTTTAGAGTTATAGGAATGATTTATTTTCCGAACACAATCAGCACATTGTGGCCGTGTTCGTAGTTAATAATATTGAGTGCTGGCTTTTCTATTTTATTATTAAGGCTTCCATAATTGTTAATCGTTTTTTTTTTCTCATGTGAACGAGGTTATTATGTTTTTATTTTCTATTTGTTTCGGATGGCGTCTGGTAAGTTTGTGTGTGTGTTTAAACACACATACACACACATATATATATATACTCAAGTGGATGTATATAAATAAATGTACGTGTAAGTATTCAATTCATATATATATATATATATATATATATATATATATATATATATATATATATATATATATATATATATATCCTTTTGTGTAATAAAAACAGTGCTTAATGTTAAATAACAGAGCTATTAAGAATATATTAATGAACATGCATAATAACCTATCTGTCACAATCTGTTCATTTCTATCTATCTATCTATCTATCTATCTATCTATCTATCTATGTGTCATAATCTGTTCATTATCTATCTATCTATCTATCTATCTATCTATATATGTGTCATAATCTGTTCATTATCTATCTATCTATCTATCTATCTATCACAATCTGTTCATTTCTATCTATCCATCTATCTGTCACAATCTGTTCATTTCTATCTATCTATCTATCTATCTATCTATCTATCTATCTATCTATCTATCTATCTATGTGTCACAATCTGTTCATTATCTATCTATCTATCTATCTATCTATCTATCTATGTGTCATAATCTGTTCATTATCTATCTATCTATCTATCTATCTATCACAATCTGTTCATTTCTATCTATCCATCTATCTGTCACCATTCATTATCTATCTATCTATCTATCTATCTATCTATGTGTCACAATCTGTTCATTATCTATCTATCTATCTATCTATCCCCTTTTCTGTGGATTTAATGTCAAGTAAAATGTTTAGTGAAGCATGTCACTTTTGCTCTTGATAGCCAATCAATATACGATAATAACTTTGATCTATTTCAATAGCCAATCAATTTCAAGATATAAAAATGAAAAAACTCGCCTTTTTCGAAACTGCTTGGATCTTGTTATCATTCAGCCTCTAAAGGGATTAAACTCCAATTTCGGAACAGACGTTTTCTCCAGTTTAATTCTGGTGAATACAGTAAAATTTAAATATAAATATCTAAATAACCCAAATATATTTCAGTGGCAATAAATAAGTTGTTGAGGGTAGAAAATACTGTTTTTTCCTCGATTGGCTCTGAAGAGCGACGAACAACACTCGGTTAAGCCCATTATTATAATTTTTTTTATATTGTTCGATTCACGACTTTACGACGAATATTTTTTGTCTTATCCTTTCTTTTCCTCCTATTTGTTTCATATTTTAAAAAAAATATTTATTTTAAAAGTTTATCCTTATAAATGTCCAATTTTAAAGCCCTAATAAAAATGGACGTTATTTTAAAACCAAAACAGAGATAATAGCTGACCTTTCTTAAAAGATAATCTCAAGCTAAGGAACCATCCTGGAACGAATGAACTCTTTAGTGTGATTTTTCAAGACAACTAAAAGATAAATTATGGGAGCTGAAACTTATAACTTATTAACTTTATTTTTTATTTTATAGAAAAGTTAATAAAAATTCAAGTGAGGTCCAGATTTTTAAAGAGTTTCGCATGTAATATATTATCCTTGTTTAAAGATGCCATTTTTTAAATTTTTTTTACTTTTGAAAAATAATATCGATTTTAAAGAAAACGGAAATATTAGATTATTTAAAAACGAATGGCGGAGGAAAGCAGTAAAAAATAAATATGAAAAATAAAAAAATGTCACCGAATGTCGTTTAAAATAAAATAAATGATTGTTAAAAGTCACTGGAACAAAATTTTAAATAAACATCTTTTTAAAGATTTGGTTTTAAAAATAAAAGATTAGGTCTTAAAAATGAAATAAAAAGATGAAATAAAAAATGCATACAAATTTGAATAAAAAAATAACATGATAAAAATATAGTTTTAAGGTATGCTGTATTCATGGATAAAAGTGCTCAATACCAAAGATAGAGCTTTTGTAAATATAAAAGTGGATACTGAGTTCATCGCCAAGCGTTGATAGTTTTATGCTTGAACGCAATCTTCAGGTCACGTGTGTTGTGTTTGGCTCGACTACAGTTGCACCGAAAACATAACTTAAATAATAAAAAATCTACAATAGAAAAATAACCAACAAACCACCCGCACAAATCAAATACACGTGTAACTGCAGAGCAAATAATAATTGTTCCTTAAATGACAATTTCTTGCAAAACAATATAATATACAAAACCTCTATAAAATCAGCTGATAACGAAGAAAAAAAAAACATACATAGGGGTAACTGAAGGAACCTGGAAACTTATGCACAAAAAACATCCTTTATAAATAGAAAAAAGTACAAACTTGAATAAGTGATTAAGAATATTTTTTTCGGTACCGGATTTTCTAGCCAGTGTCCTTGCAGATTCTCATTCAGATAACTCGCACGTCTTGTTGGTCGTGTGTCGGTGCGCCGTCATGTTGAAAGAAAAATTCATAATCTCCATAAATTTCAATGAGAGTGTTACCACAATTTGATAAAACCCGAAGTGTGTACACATTTTTAGCGGACCCTGTATATATAATATACGAGATATTTATTATGTAAGTCAATGTCTTCAGAATTAAATTATTATGCAACTTGAGGTTTGTTCCTCATATTGTAAATAATTAAATATATTGGACGGTCAATCGTTTCCTTTTTTTTGAAAGAGGGCATCACTCGCCGGTGCCTGAAGAGTGCTTCACATTGTATCCAGACAACAGCTCAACAGGTATAAAGTTTGATCTGAGCAAGATCCCAGATAAAAAAAAAATTAAATCCATGCTCGCAACACAATGTTAATTCCGACGTGAAACATATCGGTTTTACCTTCTCTTTTATGCCATTGATAACGGACGTTAGGATTGCTTTGTGCATTGTTTAACGACCAGAAGCAAACAGTTTTAACACAACATTGAAAATCTGACTTGCAGTTGCACAAAAAATCACAGAGACTTGATTATGTGACAGTGATAGGTTACGAGGCTTTTGTCCTGAGCTGCAATAATTAGGCCTTCTGTTTCAGCTTTCAACCCGGTGCTCCTCAGCCACTGATGTGTTTTCTATTGGTGCACATCTGCTTCTTTCGTTCCTTTTAGGTATTACTATTATTATAATGATTATTAAGGCGATAAACTGTTATCTTCCCCCCACCGCTATAGGCACATAAAATTCTTGTGCACCTGACTAATTAATGAACTATTATGGTAATTTACCCACGCACGCATGGACTCTCCCAGCTATAAATAGGAGCAGGTACTGCCTTTTAGAGAGGGATGTTTCCAACTGTCAACTCTGACAGTCGGACCGAACTTTCTTGCTGCAACACTTTCGTTTGTATATGTTTGTATTACTGTTTTCTGTTAAAATATTTGCTTAACACAATTCATCTCGTTGTATCTTTATTTCCGGCCCTGACACGGTCACATGAACCTTAACAAACTTATCTACACATAGACACACTCATGTACAGTTCTTATTTACTTTGCCATCATCATCATCATCATCATCATCATCATCATCATTACTATTATTGTTTTTTAATCGAGTTCACTCATGGAAGGTAGTAAAGCCACTAAGACACATGTGGTCAATGTGTGTGGATGAATTAGGAGAGAGGAACATTATTAAAAAGCGAAAAGGATTAGTAAAGCTACGAAAAGGAGCCATTCTTGGATAGAATTGTCACACGCCATGTAAAATAGACCGTATATGATAACGTTCGGCATAAACAGAGCTGAAAACAAGTTTGTGAATGTGCAGAACGCGTACCTAAAACGGTCTTGCATTCAATGAACGTGTTGGTGGGATTTATAATTTATTTGGAGCTTCTTCCAGACACTAAGACATTAACGGGAAGGAAGTATTGCGACCAACTCAGTAATTTCAATTCAAGAAAAACTGTCGATTTTGGCAAATCGAAAAGTTATAAATTTCCACCACGACCATACCAGACCGCATGATGCAAATGTTGTAGAAACTTAAAGAGTTGAAATGAGAAACTCCGTATCATCCACTGTATTCTTCAGACTTGTCATTTTCGGATTTACCTTTTTTCTGGCCAGTACACACAATTTAAATGACAAAAAAAAAACAAAAAACAAAAACAAAAACTCTGTACAGTCGAAAACTACTATACCTCGAAAAAGAATGCACGAACTTTTTATGAAAATAGTATTAACAAGCTTATACAATGATGGGAGACAGTCGATAAAGAACATGGAGACTATATATTGACTAATAAATGTTTTTATGAGTATGTAAAATTTTTATTTTTTATTTTTTAGTAGGCCACGAACTTTTGAAATGATCTAATATATTAGGTTAATAAATAGCAAATGTCAGATTGAAATTTGTATGGAAATGGTTCGAAAATTATGAAGGGAAAAATAAAAACGAAAAATGATAGAAAGAAACGAAAGTGAAAGTGAAAGTAAAGAAAGGAGAAATTTACAAATGGGAAGAATTGAAAGAGAAAGTGAAAGTAAATTGAAAGAAATAAAGGACAACAAATGACAGAAAGAAACACTTCGATAGATGAAATAAAGAGTGAAAGATATATAAAATTGATGAGAAAGAAAAACAAATAAGTTGGTAGTAAACGCTGATTGCTGATAATCATATGAAATTGATCGTGAATTCAAAGAAAAGGAAAATTAAAAAAAATATATAATTTCTTGAGTGTATAATGGCTGTTTCAATTTGGCGCTTAAATGGTAAATATAATATCTACAGTTTCCTTATAAAGAAACATTTGTCATTTATTGACCGAGTAGCCAGTTCTACTTTCGGTTTTAGTGGTTGCTGTTGTTAAAAGTTATTTATTTGTTAACCTGTAGCTTCAGCCCGCGAAGTTGGAAGGAGGATCCTAAGACAGTTGTACGAAACTACCTCTAGCGCAGCCTATTCTATGTTCAGTTTCCTTATCTCCTACACTAAATTTGTCATAGCTGATTCATACACCGAGCTAATTAATGTGTTTGGTATTTACTGATAATATATCCTGAATTTTTTCGATGTTTGTAGAAGGATGATGATCGCTGAGACATACACGCTGCATTCGCTCAAAGACTTTTTTACTCATACATCTGAAATAGCGGTCGTATACATCCGACAGTTTAAATATTTCAAAGAAAGGGAAAACTTTTTAAAAAATTAATTAATTGAGTGTACAATTTGGAGCTTACATTGTAAATATAATATCAACAGTTTCCTTATAAGGAAACATTTGTCATTCATTGACCGATTAGCCAGTTCTGCTTTCGGTTGAAATTAATAAAATCTATCTATTAGAAGGATCTTTCAGGAAGAAAATAGGTTTCTCAAGTCAAGATGCTGTTATTGCTCTTTCCAGTACTGATGATGGCTTCCTTCCTTGCCTTTTCTTAGAATGTTGGGAACATCAGAATATTAATTGTCGTAATTGTTCGGTTTGTGGGAGGAAGCTACTCGAGTGGAACTTACATCTCATTAATGGAATACGAAGGGAATGAGGGTGGTTCGTTACAATGTGGGGTGGCATGGCGTGTTTAAACCGTGATGGTTAGTAATACAGATCGTCTGAATACTTTCCATGTAAATAGCGACAGAGCATCGAGAGGCTTTCAACGTTTCGTCCGTGGGAAAGGTTTTGTAGGGTGGAAAATAATTCATCACCCACAAGAAGACGCTTTTGGTCTCTGTCGAAACTGGAAAGTGAAGACTGCGTAGCTCCTGTCCATATATGGCAGCAGTTCTCCGTTTTCAGTTTGATCTGGTTCTTGTGAATGTCGAGGGCGTCAGGGTGAGTCAGGTGCTTTCTGGAGCAGTTCAGCGGACTGACCATTTTCCCAGCATCTTTAATGACGGATCGTATGCACAAGTTTCACTTGCGGCTTGGGTTCTAGTTGTCCTTAAAGATATGGAGTCATTTTGGAAGAACACTCGTTTATCGCGATAGGTGACAATTCAGGGTACGCTCTGCGATGATCGAAAGTCCTGAAGGAATAAAATATGTTATGAATATCCTAGCTTTCAACATTATATTTGCCAATAATGTATTAAATAAATAAAACCTTTCAGTAATAACGGTGGATACCGAATCAGAATAAACACTTGAACAGTCAAAAAATGCCAATTTCAGTGAGCGGCAGAAATACCTCCTATATATACTTCCCAGAAATGCTGCCCACATAATGGTAAGGCATTAGATGCAATGCTGTATTAATATAGCTAATATCTTACCATTAGAGTGATTTTCCAAGCGGAGATTAGATGTAGCACAAGGCCGAAAGTATAGGACTCCCAGTGAGGATCGAACTTACTACTCAGTCGTAATTGTTCTTGAGAGACAAGTTTGCTAACCATTACACCTACTATTATATGGGAAGTATTTCTGTCGCTACCTGTATTTGTTTGTTTTGCCGCCATTTTTTCTTTGATTCTTACCTGTCTTTCGTCCTCCACCCCTCCTCCTCCTACCACTTCTTCTTCTTCTTCTTCTTCTTCTTCTTCTTCTTCTTCTTCTTCTATTATCGACTTTCTACCTCTACTCTCTTATTTTTTCTACGATTTTTCTTTCTTTTCTTCACTCTATCCTCCCTCATAGTTTCTCTCTCTTCTTTTTCTCCGTCCACTCTCTATGATTTCTACTATTTCTCCTCCTTCCCAGCTTTCCCTCTCGTCTCCTCCGACTCTCATAGTCGCTAAGGCAGCGTATACAATTCTGAAGATTGTTGATCAAGTGATGTTTTCAAAATTATTGTCCGATTCCACTGGTTGAAATGTTAATAGGCCAAATGTTTCATGTTTCTCTTCTTTGCCCATCAATCACAGTCTGGATTTTAATTGCATTAAACGTGTCCCAACGCCTACTTGATGTGGAAAGCACGTTTTGTATTTGGTGCTAATTTAACCATAGAGAACAAACAAGGGATCGCACTTGCGATGTCTTCGAGGAGGCACCAAAATTCTTGTAGCAGAGATTTCCCGCTTTTCGGAGCTAAATCTGATCTGCCTCCGTCTAAAACAATGCTAGCAACATTAATGGTACAACTAAATCTTATGAATTAACTACTACTAATAATAATAATAAAAGAAATACAAAAAATTGTTCTCACGAGTAAAGCCCACGCCTTATGAAGGGCTTTATCTATCTCTATCTATAAAAGGCAGGATGTGTGTGTGTGTGTAACGAATGCACGGCCGCAATTTTCGACGGATTTGCACCAAAATTTACATGCACATACTCCAAGTTAGAGGAAAGGCCAAGACCGACTTTGCATTTCCAACTCCCATCGATAGTGGGAATAATAGATTTTTTCATGCTTCTACGGCAGTTTTCATATACTTTGCGGCCATTTTGTACTGGCCAGAGTGAGAGCCAATAGCTGGCTGCCACGAATAGGCAGGAAGATTCTATTGGCCAGCGTGAGAGCCAACAGCTGACTGACACGTATGTTAACTAGCATGCAAAAAAAATCGATAGCTGCATTCGTCACAAGTGGGAAAAATTTAAATCTGCATGTCACTTTACTCCAATT
>OZ010610.1:73863411-73888411 GCA_963932145.1 Acanthosepion lycidas
ATGCCGAAGCAATTTTCAAGTGCTGGAATTATTCATGCACGCGAAAAAAATATTTTATATAGCTCTGTTACTTACCATTGAGCACTGTTTTTTCTTAGACTAGAGAGTAATTATATGTGTTTGTATATGATCGAGCGCTCGTATGCCTACCTATATTGATCCATTCGGTTATATATATATATATATATATATATATATATATATATATATATATATATATAATTATTTATTTAAAAAAAAAATTTATAACATAAATATGTTATAAAATCACTACAAAAATAGTCATTTTGTTTCAACACCCTCGGTGTCTTATCAAGTGATGACGTTGAATGTAAAATAAATGGTTTTAAAAGTTTCAAATTAATTACCAATCCTTCGCAAGGGGAAAACGTTGTTACAAAGGCTAGATGGACCAATCAAAACACAAGTATAGGAAAATTCAAAAAGCTTGATAACGAAGTCATGTTATAATATCTATTCAGATGTTTAAAATAAAGGTAGTATTAAAAAAGAATTTATTCCAACCAATAATTACTAAATTATATGATAAAATTTAATATTAAAATTTAAAACTGCTAATTACAAAATCAAAATTTAAAATTTATTCGCTATTAAGTTTACAACTATAAAATTACTGAGGAGAAAAGAAGAAATATATATGTTATTCAATTTATTTCTTTATTGAAGTTATTTTAGCTATATTTAGTATCCGGTCCTTTTACAATGTATACATTTTAATCCTCATGGTGTGTGAATGGGGTCCTAAACTCACGCGTAAAACAAGCGCAATCAGATTCTAATATATAAGCACCAAGACATATACACACACAAAAAGAGACAAGACAGAGAACATCTTTACGGTCTGTCATGAAAAAAACTATACTATATATATATATATATATATATATATATATATATATATATATATATATATATATATATAATTTAAATAAAAACAGACCACTTTAAGGTTCCATGTAATAAATTATTTCACCACAGCCTTTTAAAAGGACTGCGGATCATCAGACTTTACTTACAAAGGTTGAAACGAAAAATGAAAAGAAATTTACACATTTTTGACGGGCCGTATCAAGCATATGTAAATTAACGAATTGAGGAAGTGAGTGGGGAGAGAGAAGACATGAGTGAGTTAGATGTAATTTAATATTTCTATTCTTTCATACTTAAAATAGCTTGAGGTGGTCCAGACATTCACACATTTAATATATATATATATATATATATATATATATATATATATATATATATATATATATATATGGAAATAGGAAAGAACTGGTTAGGTAAATAATCCAAAGTTCTTTAGTATTTTAGTTATTATTTTTAAAAAATAGTGCTCGATACAAAAGTAGAGCATAAATATAATTATTTATTTAAAAATATGATTCCAACACGCTACATAAGAAGTCTCATGTTTCAAAAACAAGAGCCGAAAACTTCAATATAATTATTAGAATTATTGTAGAAACCCAGAGGATTGCCCATTAGAAAATAAATGCTGCATCAAATCTGTGGTATACCAATGTACTATCTCATCCACTGAGAGTCCTAATACTGATATGATATACATTGGGTCCACAAAGAATGATTTTAAAGCTAGATGGAGGCATCATAAGTGCTCTTTCAACAATATAAATAAAAGAAATCAGACTTCTCTATCTAAATATTTTTGGCATCCGAAGGAAATAAATAAGACACCTAAGGTAAAATGGAAAATTATAAACAGGACTAGAACTTGTAAAACTTGGGATGACCCATGCCCTTTGTGCCTCCATGAGAAACTGCACATTAATAAGTTTCTAAATAATAAAAATCTATTAAACAATAAACATGAATTAACGGTTTTTTGCCGACATCATCAAATTCACGCATTGAACAATTTAACTTAAAAACTAACATACAATAAATTAACTTTTTAATCCATGGACCCAATAAAAAGTTTTAACAGCCTACAAAAAATGATAGCCCTTTATGAAGTCGTCAAATAACAAATGTTTTTATATACACAAAACCCTTTCATAAAGTAATAAAACAAATAAGTAATAAAACAAAAAAGTAAATTAATCTTCATAGACAAGTTAACCTGACTGATTGAAAACATCTTCCATTTTAAATTTAGACACCCCCACCTTACCCTGACTTAACATCTATGAAAGTAACTTTATGTTGATACATATCATTAGCAGCTAACACCCCTACCTATTTCAAATATCCACGATGGCTGTCACCATGGGAATTTTAGATTCCGATATAAAACGCGTAAATTTCAGAAACAAGTTATTCCAAAAAATTTTGCTTGAAGATGGAACAGAGCTCACTTTAACTCAATTTAATTCTAATAATTATATCGAAGTTTTCGGCTCTTGTTTTTGAAACATGAGACTTCTTATGTAGCGTGTTGGAATCATATTTTTAAATAAATAATTATATATATATATATATATATATATATATATATATATATATATATATATAAACAATATTTCGTCATATATAATTGTCGGACTTAGTCCATTTCATAATATATATATATATATATATATATATATATATATATATATATATATATATATATATATATTATGAAATGGACTAAGTCCGACAATTATATATGATGAAATATTGTTTTAAGGTATGCTATATTATTGATTAATGTTCTCAATATCAGGGATAGAGCGTATGTAAATATAAAAGTGGACATTGAAGTCAACATCAAGAGGCGATAGGCTGTTTCATGTTAATATGTGCTATACATACATACATACATACATACATACATATATATATATATATATATATATATATATATATATATATATATATATGAAAAATGCAAGTTATGAAAGGAGGAAATATGTTCTGCACGCAAGTGTCTAATTTTACTCAAAAGAGAAATACCTGTGTTGAATGCATCGCCATTGCAGATAAAATAAACGTCCTTTGCCAACTCAACAGTTTTGAATTTTTCTTCTCCGTTAAGAATTTGTGCAATATTTGGTTTATGGCTAGAGAAAGCATAAGAGGAAAGCCGAATCGCCATATAGGCGTGTGCCTATTCAGCCTGGACTAGAAAATGCTTACTTGATGTTTTTTTTCAACATTATCTACATCAATATACATGCATACATACATACATATATATATATATATATATATATATATATATATACATATATATTAGGGGCTGGGAAAGTATATGAAAAAGGATTGCTTGGAAGGAACGACGGAAAACACATGACGTCACCTCGTCGGTAATGTTGCTTCCGGTTTGTTACAACCTTGTCAGAATAGCGACACCAGTTCCTTAGTTTATTTTCAATACTCTGAAAATAGCATATTGAAAGGTCGCGAGAAAGAAGAAGAAAAGTGTGGATGATATTATATTTAGAGCAGCATATATATATATATATATATATATATATATATATATATATATATATGTATGTATGTATGTAAAGAGGGAGAGAGGTGGAGAGAGATAGGTGCATTGTTAAGCAAGCGAACTCCGATAAAAAGAATTGCAGCTATTTCATATCGATGTACACACAAATTATACTTACAAATGTGCAAAAATGCACACCGTTCGTAAATAACGGAAGGCTACACATAACATGATAGATAGCAGGATATAAATAATTACATCGATACAAATAAGTTGATATATATATATAGATAAGAATGTAAGGTATATTTAGGCAGCAAGTATACATCCAAACAAGTTTTATTTATTTCAGTCGGCAAGGGCTGCCTGTTTTAATGTTTTTTTGTTGTCTTTTTCCAATTTTCGACTTTCCAAAGATATTGTTTTTTTTTCTGTTATTTTTGTTCAAGTACTTTTTTTTAACGTCACTGTCATTATCAAGAACCATGTGCTGTCAGTGTGGTAGGCAAGTTGAAAGTTTTGAATCTGTCCGCATTTTTTTATTTTATTTTGCATATTAAATATTTTATTCACACTTCAAGATATTGTCTCCTGTGGCGAAATATATTTTATTTAATATTTATTTTATTTAATATGGATTGTTTTATATTATATAATAATAACTTAGAATTTTGTGTCTTTTCTTACATTGGCTACTGTAGATTATTTTGGTTTTATCCATTAATATCTGTCTTATAATGATAGTTGTAAAATGTTGGTTTATTGATCGATTTATCGATATGTACCCGAAGTTTCGACAAATTACAAGTTAACCTTCGAGAGAGTGTGGTGCATGTGTGGCCGATGTAAGAAATGAATGCAGTTTTTTGATTGTTGTTATTAGAGTTGCAATCTCCCTGAGGATATGGCAATTCATAAACAACATTATTTTCTTTTATATTTGGTAGATTTTTGAGATGCCAAGTTTTGGTAATATAACTTGATAATACATACATATTGTTGTAACCTAGGGAAGGTTACTGAATAGAATAATCACACAAAGGTTGGTAATGAATGATAATACTTAGGACACGAACACATATAAGATTCGCCAGCGGCGCGTAGAAGTAGTCAACTGCTAGAAGTGTGTCAAGTGAATTCCACAATGAATCTCCAACTGCAGACCACGTACAGTATTCATTTCTGTATTTGTAGGAATGGAGGCATACCCATTATCGTCCGTTTTTTTTAGAAAATTTTTATCGCCAAAATCTATCATACATATTTAAATGTCATATCTGGTTTGGCACTTCTGGCATGTATCTAAAATTTCTTGATAAAATACAATGAAGAATCTGCGATTTTATTGGTCCTGATCTGACATCTCAGCTTCATTCACTTTTACACCGCCGTAACGTACGTCGCCTCCCGGTGTCTTTTCTATAAATACTTTAATGAAAACTATTTCGATGAACGTTCCTCTGTGGTAACTATACTTTATGAATTTAAATCTAGAACTGGATTGGCGGCAAAGTCTCATCATTGTAGAGCTGAAATTGTTAGATGTGACCGTAAGTTCTATGTTAACAATTTCTTCTATCACATTTCTCACCTGCGGAACCCTCTTCCGGTTTCTTGATTTCCGATCAATTTTGATATTCAAAAATGTAAAGGCAGTGTGAATCGTTATCGTTAGTCTACTTAATTCCTACTGTTTTAATCTCTTTAATAATGTTTTTTTCATCATATTTCTTCATACTAAGTAACCCCCATCTGTCTTAGTGGCTTTATTTCCTTCCTTGTGGAAGAAATGATTAATACGAAATGATCGTTTGGGGACCTTATGGCACGTAGTGCACCAGGCCTCTGTATTCGGCCCTTCAAAAAGTGTGGATGGTCCTGCACGAAACCTTCACCACTATAATCAAATCTCATGTGCTGGTGTCGGGCTGTCGGTTTCCTAGGAACTGATCTCCTTGGCCCTCGTACGTCGAATTCAACAGGAGAGTCGCGTATATATATATATATATATATATATATATATATTATAGCACGAATTAACTTCATTGAGCACTGTTTTGTCTACACCATTGATTAAATAAATAGTTATGTGTACGTAATCGCTTACATATATCTTTCTTTAGACCATTTCTACATCCCTCTCCCCACTGTCTGTCTGTCTGTCTCTCTCTCCCTCTCTCTCTCTTTTCTCTCTCTCTCTCTCTCTCTCTCTATATATATATATATATATATATATATATATATATATATATATGAACTGTAATACCAGAATAATACATAACTGCGCCGACATTGCGATAACAAGATATTTTTATTAAAATTTGAATAATGTAACGTTGAAGATTTCCTTGTGCATGAAACTCCGAGTCTTGCCCTGGTGAGGATAATATATATATATATATATATATATATATATATATATATATATATATATATATATATACTTAATAGCTCTGCTTTATTACATCGAGCACTGTTTTATTAACACCAGCACTATATGTGCGAGATATCATAATTACAGTTAGATACATACATACATACATACATAAGTATATATATATATATATATATATATATATATATATATATATATATATATATATATATTACATGAATCATTCATACAAAAAACAGATATAGAAGTTAATGATGTAAATGCCGAGAATACATCTTCGCAAACAATTTTAATAATTTTAAATCATTAACTTCTATATCTGTTTTTTGTATGAATGATTCATGTAATGTAAATTGAACTGCACCACATTCTTGATATATATATATATATATATATATATATATATATATATATATATATGTGAGATTTTATTATAAATGTGAATGTTTTTAAAATAAAATTGGTGTTAATCAGCCATTATAACAATTCGGTACCCATCGTTTCGCAAGATGATCAATTTCTTTCTCTTTGTCCGTTTTCAAGATGTTGTTGAAGGGGGAGTTTTACTAGTTTCCAATATTTCAATATGTCTACGAATTTGTTCAGCGTTTTATATACTATGATATATATTTATTTACAACATATATAATAAAATTTCAAACCAATACACAAGATAGTGGCAATATTTCTGATAAAAAAAAAGATATTATAAATTGACATTCATGGGATATTTACCATCTAAATATGTCCTTGTCGTCGGCTTTATCACGTATCCAATAATTTAATTTCTTCTTTGCTTCCTTTATGATGATAGCGTTAACGACTAAATTCTCCGCCAATGTGCAAGTTCAGGACTAGAAACTTACAGCTTCACCAAAACCTGCTCCCATCATCCATTACTTATCACCATTTCACTTTGCAAGTGTTGGTTGGAGGGGAAAGAAAATCAAAGTAGAAGAAAGTGCCGATGGTGTGAATTTGTTTAAGGTAGGTCTCAACTTGCCAGGAATGAACACACACACTTCATATCCAAGAATTTAATTTCTTTTTTGCTGATCGCTTCCTTTAAGATTATGGCATTGATGATTAAAGTCACGACCGAAGTGCAGGTTTAGGACTAGAAACTTCCTGTCATCAATTCCCTATTGCCGTTTGGCTGTTCAAGAGTTGGTTGTCGGAGAAAGAAAATCAGAAAAGAAGAAGAAGGGGGTGATGGCATGAATTTGTTTAAAGTGGGCCTCAATTTGCCAGGAAGGGATCCGCACACTTGATTTCATGACCTTCCTCTGCGGCACATATGGAATGCGTCATGCTGAATCCGGTAATGTAACTGTAACGGACTGCCGCTGACTCTGTCATAATTTCGAGTGGCGCCTTCTGTAGCACGTCCGTCAAGCGTAGCCCTCTTCATCCACTATTTAGCCGTTCATTCATTCCGCTCGTGTACTTCAAGGTGCCTCTGTTCTTAGTCGATCTTATGCCCTTCTGGGCTTGAAACAAGGCCAATTGTCAACTTATACGTCTGGTAGAAGTGTTAGCTACTGCTCGGGTACTTCAAGGTACCTCAGTTTTTTACTATATCAAAATAAAATAAAAGCATTTGTCTGAAAATGAAACGTTTTTCCCAAAATAATTGTCGGGGAAGTTTTTAATGAAGAGAAGTTTAGTTTTTGAGTAGTTAAAATTAATATGTGATTTAATTTTGTTTTGTGGTTGTTTCGTTTTTACTTTATGGCGTCTGGGTGGGTGTATGTGTTTAATTCTCAAATTGTTTGCGCTAATCAAGTGTGTATTTTGAATGAGAATTTTAGTTTATTTCATTAATTTATTTCAGTAGTTTATTTTTCTTTTGTTTATATTTTTATTGTTTTCATTATTACGTATACAACGCTGTGGTAATAAAAAAGATTTTGTCAAGAAAGGTGAAATATTGTAAGGACCTGGTCGTAACTTCACAGCTTATGATCTAGTGACTAATTCTTTTGCGGCAAATCTTCTATCAACGCAATGGAGGATATTTTGTAATAAACGTGACAAAAGCAAAACTATAAAGAAACTAAATGAAATTGTCTTGATTATATATCCAGGCACATCTCATAAATGAGTAAAAATAATTTCAATGTTTCAAATTTCAGCGTTCCAAAATTTTCAACGTTTGCTGTAATAATTATAAAAACAAAGTTTGCCTTTTTATAATTCCCCATCTCCTTCATACGCCGATATAATTGCATCAACAAAAACATTATTTGCAATTATGAGACGTCTATTATTTCGGGTGATCTATGAGAACTCAAATACGATTAAATATTGGTGATATCCCCTGACGAGTGGACGGTGTGATTGCTGGAGGACATGTCAACAAAACTCTGATGTCGAGATGCTGAAGATAACACCAATGACCTTAGTCACAAATTTTATATGTGTATTAATTATTTATATATATATATATATATATATATATATATATATATATATATATATATATATACATATTTATATATGTGGGTGTGTTGTGAAACTATATCTATCTAACTCTCTCTCTCTTTCTATATATATATATATATGTTGCGAAAATATATCTATTTATCTATCTAACTCCTCTCTCTCTCTCTCTCTCTATATATATATATATATATATATATATATATATATATATATGCATTTGTGTTTGAGTGCGTGTATTGTTCAAAATATGGAATGAGCATGCCCAAATTTGGCAGTTATTCGTACACTCAACGTTCTGGAATTTAAAACGAAGATTAATCACTGTACACTTGCTTGATTTAATTCCATCTGGGCGACATTCCATCCAATCCAGATTACAGATCTTTCTTTGAATTTCTCCTGAAAAATATTGTCTTTGAGAACTTGTCTCTTCTTGATACGCAACTTTACTAGCTTCTCTCGTACTCTCTTGAATCGTTATAATTCGAACTCGTCAACTTCTCTTCATATTATTATTATTATTAATATTATTATTTCCAGATTTGTCTGGAGGCTCGTGCTAAACGCTAAATAACTTCCAAAAGTAGATAAAGGTATATATATATATATATATATATATATATATATATATATATATATATATATATATAAAATACAATAGGAAAACTGTATTATTAGCCGACGTGTTTTTATATATATATATATATATATATATATATATATATACTAGTAATATTCTTATAAATATAAGAAATTATAGTAGTATTAATCTTATAAATATAAGAAATTCTACTCGTTCGGAAAACCTTCGGTGTCTTGATTTGCGAATAATCAAACCAATACCAAAAAGGGAAAAAAGGTACAAAGAAAGAAAGAACAATGAATATGTACGTCAGCCGAAAATAATCTATATATAAAAATTATATATATATATATATATATATATATATATGTATGTATGTATGTATATCATATGCGTGTATATATAGATATAATACGAAAGAATTAGATTGATGATCAGAAATTCTTTAGTTTTTTTGTTTTTTATTTAAAAAATGTGCTCGATACAAGTGTAGAGCTTAAAAAATATAATTATTCTTAAAACAAGATTCCATCGCGTCACAGAAATTAATATGTTTCGAAATAATATATATATATATATATATATATATATATATATATATATATATATATATATATATATATATATAATACCAATTGTAATTTGTAGGGATAATTCGAAGGGGGATATTTTTAATGTTCTTTTTTTCTTTCTTCTTTTTTGGGTCTATACGAATATGCATGAAATAAATTATAACCGATATTGATTTTTAAGGTGTTTTCTTAATTTATCATATTATATATATCGATTTTCGTAGCTGAGATGTGGCACAAGGCCGAAATTAAGGGGGCACCGAGTGACGATCGAACTCACTAATCTGTCGTAAATGTTCTAACTCTGTCCTGTGTCGAGGACCCTATATATATATATATATATATATATATATATATATATATATATATATAAATGTATATATATATATATATATATATATTCTTCGGCGGTGAAGACTAGTAAACATATATATATATATATATATATATATATATATATATATATATATATATATATATATATATACTATTCTTCACCGCTGAAGATTAGTATATATATTTATTAACATATACCTAATAGCTCTGTTATATGACAGCACTATTTCGCTAACATCAGTACACAATGTGTGATATCTATCTATCTATCTATCTATCTATCTATCTATCTATCTATCTGTATTCCTTTTCTTATATACAGCAGTGTTCTATTTTAAATTCATTTAAAAATGATTTTTAAATGACATTAAAATAACATTTTTAAAGAATAAAATTTGTTTCTGATTTTATAAACTTATTTATCCATTAAAAAAAATAAACCAAACATTTACTATCATCCAAATATGAAGCACATGAAAATAACTCGTTCTTTTCAAAATATATGCGGGGACTAAAATGAATGAGAAAAACTTAGTAAAATGGTGTCGAATAACGAAACAACGACACTAAAACAAAGAATAAAAAAAAAAAAACTGACAGATAAAATATATTCACACACGCACGTGCACGCGAAAACACACACACACACACACGTACGCACGCACACACACACACACACACATATATATATATATATATATATATTACATAGCGGGAAATCCAAAATTACCTCATGAGTTTTGACTACTTCAACCAAAGTCAATACGTTGGCTTTGTCTAATCATCTTCGATGTGACCTATGTTTAGAAGAAAAAATTAAAATAATAAAATTAAATAATGAAAGCAAACGCTTAAATGAAAGGAATGAATTAGTTTCAAAATGTCGACACAGGAATAGATTTAAACTTTTATGAGATTTGTGATCTTTATTTCTTAATTATCTAAACCTTCTAGCATTATACATATTACTTCAGGTATTTCTACATTTCCTTTCTTTATCCTTTTAAATTAAAAAAAAAATGTTTTTTGGGTTTTTTTTTTTATATTTTCCGAGTATTGTATTCTTAATATTTTAACGTATCTTTAAATTTCAAATGTTTTATATAATTTTTTAAATTATGTTTCTTAATATTTTTCTTAACATTTTTTTAAAATATAAACCATCTGAAACGATTTCTAGTTTATCTTAATATATTTTATTTGTAAACACATTTTGGCAATTTTGATCGGTAAAAATTATTATTACTTATATAATGACAAAAAAAATTATTTTTTTTGTCATTATATAAGTAATAATAATTTTTCATATTATAAAACCCCCTTTCTTACAGCCTCCCTTCATCTTTTTTATAACTACAACTTGGGGTGTTAAAGTTTATATCGAATTTGAATTTGTGTCGCTAATTTTTCATTTGAGCCAAACAATATCCACCTTTGCCTTACTATTACTAGGGAAGTTTTGTGTTCTCTGCTATATTATGGTTTGACTATGTATAAATTCTTTCAAATGTTTTTCTTTTTCAAATATTAAATTTTAAATTTCGAGTTCCGATACAATTCAAAATTAGATTTGAACAAAGCCAACGTATTTACGTTGGTTGAAATACTTATGAGGTAATTTTGGATTTCTCTGTTATGTAAGTTTTATGCTCTCTTGTAATAAATACATTGAACTCTATTTGTGGATAAGATTTAATATTTTATATTATTAGGATCCACTTTGATTATATACCAACGGATTTAATACCTTCATAAATATATATATATGTGTGTGTGTGTGTGTGTAAGGTGTGATTAATAAATTGTTGCCTATATCCCGCAAAAATAAAAAAATTTAAAATCTCATTTTAACAGAAATATTTACCAAAATGACGCAAACATATCTTGAAATACTAAAGAGTATATCTAGTCGATATAATCGCCATTGGCTTCAACCACGGCCTCCAGACGACTTTGGAATCTTCTGCAATACTTCTGGGCGGTCTTCTTGTTTAAGTTCGTGAATGCTGCCATAATCCTTGCCTTCAGTTCATCTGTGACGTTACAAGGAGTTGTGTTGGTCTCTTGTTCAACTGCGCCTCGTACATAATAATCAGGGGGGGTTGAAGTAAGCTGGCCAAATGTAAGGGGTAATGTTTTCACAGAAATTATCTGGCAACCATGACTCGGTTCTCCTCGTTGTGTAACATGGTGCAGAATCCTATTGCCAGACATAGGAGCTTCCAGCAGACACTCTTTTGACCCAGGCCAGCACCACCTCCTCCAGAAACTTGATTAAGGTCTCCGTGTTGAGTCTGAGGCCCTGTGGTAAGATGAATGGAAGAATAACGTCGCCATTCACTAGTGATCACACCAAACACCTTCGTAATCACAATTTGACTCATTCAACTATTTCTGAATCCTCAGCACTGTCCTCAGATTAATAACCAAACACAAAGAAATGTTCGTATCGTAGCTTCCGGTGCGAATGCCAAGCAGTACAGCATGCCGTTTCCAAATTTCTGGCAGAGTGAATTGCGTTATGGTGTCCTTTTTCTCACAGACGGTGCCCAACTGACCCTTAATTACTGTGCAGTCAAGCAACGCGCATGCGCGAAATTAAAAATATAAAATGGTGACAATTTAACCATCTTACCCACAGTGAAGCCGTTCTTTTATAGTTTACTACGTCCCCTCTCGGTGAATTTCATCCTAAAATCAAGAAACTGATTGGACAACTGGAAAAAAAAAGTAACCACAATATGTCTATATTATTTAATAATATATATATATATATATATAATAGACAAAGTCCAACAATTATTTTAAGACATTTTTATGTCTATACGTTATTTGTCTAGATACAAATGTTTAAGTAAATGCTCTGTTTATAATAAACAGTATTAAACAACATTTACCGGACTGAATGCCCGAGAAATTTTCATAGAAAATATTCGTCCTTGGACAGGATTCAAACCTGCATCCTATACGGAACCGTCATTTACGCTGACGTGCCTTGAGCGCTCGGCCACCAAGGATCGCTCGGTAGGCAAGGTCGAATTTACTGTTTATAAACTTCAATCTTCCATGAATCTCGTACATTCATAACTGCTCATGGTGTATTGAATCAATTTATTTATTAAAGACATTTAATGTCTTTAATAAATAAATTGTCGGACTTTGTCCATTTCGTATATTTCACACACACACACACACACACACCTATATTATATATATATATATATATATATATATATATATATTTATTAAAGACATTTTTATGTTTAACTTTCTTTTTATAGATACAAGTATTTAAGTAAATGCTCTGTTTATAATAAACAGTATTAAATAACATTTACCGGCCTGAATGTCCGAGAAATTTTCATAGAAAATATTCGTCCTCCGACAGGAATCGAACCTGTATCCTATACGGAGCCGTCATATAGCCTGACGTGCCTTAACCGATTGGGACACAGAGGAGAGTTCGGTTAGCAAGGTCGATTTTACTGCCTTTAAACTGCAATCTTATATACACAGATATATATCTAATTTTTTTCTGTTTCCTATGCATATTTAGTTATTATGCCTCTGTGTACAGTTAAAAATATGAAAATTATTAGGTTGGTGCAAAAATAATATCGTTTTCTGACGTATTTTTTAACGTCAAAAACGATATTATTTTTGCACCAACCTAATACGTTTAGTCATTAGTTGGAAATACAATGTTCTTCTTCAGACGATATGATATAAGTTTTGATAAAATTGATTTATTAGGGGAATTTGAAAACAAATCCTTACTTCTTTTTGGAAGTTAAAAGGGGGAGGGATAAAGTTAGAATTAAAATTATATTTGTGGGTATGTCTAGATTAACCAATTAAAATACAGATCTAAGCTAAAATAAGAAAAAATATGGTTAGAGTGTGGTGGTAGGTGAGTTATTAATTAATTTCAAGCTGAACTGGCGCTCTAGACATGTCAGTGACAAATGTATTATGCAAGTAGTCAAAACAGGTAAAATTACAGTACATTATGAATAATGACAAAAAGAAAAGTTATCTTAGCCGACGCGTTTCGTTCTTTGAGGGACTTTATCATGGCAACAAGTATTTATAAACAAAGGTAAGAATCTGTCTATATCCCTGAGATGAGGTATTATTTACATTATTTACATTATTCGGACTGTTATCCTCATCATCATTTCCATATTCATGGCGTTTCGTCCGTTGTACGCTCTGTCCTTCTTCAGGTGATTGGAATTTCGAACCGAACTCTTTATTTCGTCCACCGAGCTAGATTGTTCTAGTTCCACGTACCATGCCTCTTCCGGGTGTCTCAGTTTTCTTCAATTCAACTCTCCAATATTTTTGGTTCACCACTGCTGTAGTCTAGTATTGAACTCACTGAAATTTTAAATATATATATGTATATGTGTGTGTGTATATGTGCGCGTGCGCGCGTGTGCGTGATAGACGATATTTACATAATTTTTAGTGAAGATGAAGTGATTAAGTTTCATTTGAGCGTCAATATTTGATTCGTACCATAATGCGCAATATAGTTCCAGGGTGCTTTTGGTTTTATGATTTTAATTTCAAATTGATCTCTCCAAACTCAGTCACTCAAGTTCAGCGTATTTGCTTAAGTAAGACATCTTCATTCATTTAAAAATCCTTCTTCACTCGCCCCCCCCCCAAAAAAAAAACAATTCAGTATTGTTTATATGATATTTAGTTGAACGGCATATCAATAACAGCTCCTTCATTTAATATGGAAAAGTTTTTGTAGCTTATTCTTGAGTATATAGGTATATAAGTCGGGATTATAATTTAGTCTGCATAAGTCCATATGTAGACTGTGTTTATAGTCAGACATATCTTTTGTATACTTGAGTCTATAGGTAGACATGTCATGTGTATACTTGAGTCTATAAAAAACATATATCATGTGTATACATGAGTCTATAGGCAAACATAAGTCATATGCATAATTGAGTCTTTAAGCAAACATATGTCATGTGTATACTTGAGTCTATAGGTATACATATGTCATGTGTATACTTGAGTCTATAGGTAGACATATGTCATGTGTATACTTGAGTAATTACTTGACAGTTAATCTCTATAACCTATTCTACGTATTTTCTTTACAATCTGAGAAGGCAAACAAATCACATTTAGCATAAAAAAGAATTAGACCATTTTGATAATTTAATAGAAACCATTTATTTATTAAGATTTTTCAAGATTGAAATTCTGTTCACATCCTATTTCTGTTCAGAAGTACGATGCTTTTTGTCCCTAGAGTCATCAACTGTCTTCTGATTTCTTCGCCACACTCGAATTAAATCGCTACAGTCCCAAAGATCCAATGGAAGAATTATCAAATTTATGACTAGAAGATTTACTACATTTTTAACTTCAAGACGATTTCTTTTGTCAGAATAAATCATGTTCATCGTAGTAAACCTTCTTGCAGTCACTGCAGAGCTTACAGCAATGGTATTAATTATATATTTAGCTATTATATATCGGCTATTAATATATAAGATTATTTTAGGATAATCCAGCAACTGGTTCGCTTAGCTTTTATTATTTTTAGAATAGGTTCGTGTGAACGTAGGATGCCACGAATGGTTCTGTTTATAACTGAGTCTATAGACAGACATATTTGAATTGTATACTTGTGTCCATAAGGAGACAGATCATGTGTATACTTTAGTCTATATGAAGACAGGTCTTTTTTGTACAGTTTCGATTTCTGTTGAGTAGAACATTTTCATTAGTCGATCTCTTGGTCGTCTATAAATAACAAAGATGCCAACCCAAACACGTACACCTACTAAATAATAGAAATACTTGGGTCTTTAGGTAGACTTTAGGTCATGTTTATGCGTCAAGCAACCCCACCCAGGATTTTTTGATAGATTCTTCTGCTGTTTCAGAAGAAAAATCGAGGAAGCCGGATAAAATTTTCCTCACATTATTTTTTCAGCGTTGCGTTGACGTGTGAGTTATTTACTTTTTTTAATCATTTCACCCCAAAGAAAGGCAATAAAGCCACTAGGACGCAAGGAGGTTACTGAAAGTTAGAGAATATGAGAAAAACTACTATTATAGAGAGAGGACAATAAAAGAACATGAATTAAGAAGACAGAAGCTAACGATTGACATTGAATTTAAATTTTTGAAGATCAAAGGCATTAAAGCCACTAAGACGCAAGAGATTACTGAGTGTTAGAAAATATATGAAAAACTACTATTAAGGAGAGAAGACAATAAAAGGACAAGAATTATTTTGTAACTTAGAAAGGCTTACTGAATGAGGAATAACCAAAACGGAGGTTGGAAATGGAATGGTAATCTTTATAACATCAACAAAATACAATACTCGCCAGCGCCGTAAAGTAGGTAAACTACTGCTAGTTGTGGACTACTTAGACACCATATTACCCCCCCCCCCACTTACAATAGTGTCCAACGTATTTATGAAGATTGCGACCCATTAGTGTTCATTGGTACGGTATGAAATAAATTAAGAAGAGAGAGGATATCAATTGACATTGTGCATAAACTTTTGAAGATCAAAGTTGGCTGGAAAGCAAGAAACCGAAAGAGAGATCTACAAGCAAGAAGTACGAGAGAAGAAACTGTTGACATAGAACTTACGGTTACATATAGTCATTTCGACTGTAAAATAATGAGACCTTATCGCCAATTTAGTACTGCATTTAAATTCATAAAGTCAAGATAAAAAAGAGGAAAGGCCATCAAAATAATTAATATAAAAGTATTACATCATTTACATTATTCGGACTATTGGCCTCATCTTTGTCGCCATATGTTTCAAGGACACATGGCACAGTGGATAAAGGCGTTGGTTAGATCCAGTGACAGGAGCAAAGAGTGTGATTTCAATACCCGGTTAAGGCAGTGGAGAACTTTCAGAGGGAAAAATTAGCAGGAGATAACTGATAACTGACATCAATTAAAAACATGGCACGTGGAACTAGAACAATCTACCCCAGTGAGCGAAATAAAGGGTCCAGTTTGACATTTCAACCACCTGAAGAAGGCCTGAGCGTACAACGGCCGAAACTTTGTAATAAATATGGTGACAAAGATGAGGCCAATAGTCCGAATTATGTAATGTACATAATACCTCATCTCAGAAATATAGACAGATAAATGTATTACGAGAAAAGTTTTAGAGAAGCTGCATTATGGAGTTAGGAAAGCCGAAATGATAGGTGAGGGTCTATAACATTGCAGATTGTTTTTTGGATTTTATCAAGAATTTCTAAATATATAGCAGGAGCACCAGATCGTATGTGGCAGCAATATTCAAAGCGAGGACGGATAATAAACTAAAACGTAAAATGCTTTTTGCAATTCTGGTTGTTCTTCGATTTGGGAACACTTAAGTTGCTCTCAGTTACTACCTCAAATCCGAAAAAAAAGGAAAAAGAAAGATTTTAAAAGTTGAGTGATCATGGCAAAAATATGACGGTGCATCTATTTTTTAACAATAAAAAAATTAAAGCTAATTGGCGGGGATTCCATTAAGGAATGAGAACAATGAAATTCCTGGAGTTAAGAAGATAACGATTGACATTTCATTTAAATTTTCGAAATCAAAGTTGACTGTGAAGTATGAAGCCGAAATAGAGTTCCACAAATGAGAAGTGCAATAGAAGAAACTCTTAGCATAGAACTTACGGTTACATCTAGCCATTCCAACTGTAAATTTATCTTGTTGTTTCCTGCGATTCAGTTCGAAATCGGAGTGATATGATAAGAAGGTATAAATTACTATTCCTATTTTCAAAGCTATATAAATAATAATTTAATTAAAATAGAAATATGAGTATAGGTAAAGTTTCAAAGGCGACGACATCACTAGAAATAATGATGATGAGGTAATTGCAAAGAGTATCTGCCGAACTTTCTGTATCTGAAAAGAAACAATAAGAACTTCTACAGAAAATATTGAAGGAAAGCGAGAAGAAAAGACTAAATATCAACTGCAAGAAGACAGAATGAATGGTTGCGAGCAAAAAGGACAACCCAAAATGCAAATTGCAAATTGGAGACGGCAAAATCAAACAAGTACAAAAATTTAAATAATTGGGAAGTGTTTCAACAGAGGATGGCAAGTGCGACACTGAAATCCGAAGGCTTATTGGGATAAGCACGTGGCCGTGGAACGTTAGCACGATCGCGTTCTAACAATGAGAGCCGGGTTCGAATCTCACCATGATCGATTTGGCAGGAAGGAGACTTCTTGATGTTATCGGTCTGGAGAGGTCGATCTCAGCGTGTGGCACCTTTGGAAAGTGCCTGAAAACCATACCTAAGCATTGTGAGTGAAATTGGGTAGACGGAACCATTGGGGTATGTCGATAGCTGTGCTAGCACGAAGTCACAGGTCATCATGGCCGAGGGCTTGAGCGTACTAGCCTTGTTGATCACGCTAGATAACACGCTCTTTCCCAGAAACTGTAACTAAGATCTGCTCAGCATGGTTGCAGTATAAACCACAGGTGGGCTCTGTGAGTATTAAATAAGCGCAAATGCGCCTGAGCAGACGACTGCAATAGGGATTGGCTAACCGCCCTAGTTGACGAGTATCCTCGAATACGAGTGGCCAGCTACACATTGGGTTCTAAAATCTAAGCAAAGTAATAAGAAACAGGAAATGTGCTGAACTGTCATATAATATCACTCCTCCTATATGACAGTAAATGCTGGACAGTCTCCTCACAGATTATGAAGAGACTTGAAGCAACAGAAACTTGGTTCTACAGAAGGATGCTGAGAATACCATGGATGGAAAATTTTAGAGACAATGGAATAAAAAAGAACACTTAAGATTAACATCAGGAAGAGACAGTTGGAAGTCAAGGAGCATATAATGAGGAAAGAAGGTTTGGTGAATTTGAAACTATATTGGGGATGGAACTTAATAAAAGGTAGCATCGAATCAATGTGAACGACCCTTTCCTTATCTGCATAGGATGTGCTTCGCCAGGGCTACATACAATTCGGAATTTTTCTTCTCCTAGACTATGATTATAGAACCCAGTCTATCCTGCTATTTACCCATGGATGGTGGGAGAAGAGACCTTTCCCAAAGGGTGTTAGTACGTAAGTCAATGTAAGGAACTAAACCAGAATTCGAACACGGCTCTCCGATTCTTCAATCCGACCCGCAAGCCATTACTTTGCTGCTTGTATCGCTCGATCAATTACGACTTGTTCAAAACAAAGAAAAGTATACACTATTTACATTATTCGGACTATTGTCCTCATCTTTGTCACCATATTTATTACAAAGTTTCGACCGTTGTACGCTCCAACCTTCTTCAGGTGGTTGGAATGTCGAACTGAACCCTTTATTTCGCTCACTGGGGTAGACTGTTCTAGTTCCACGTGCCATGTTTAATGCATGTCAGTTATCAGTTATCTTGTGTTAATTCCCCTCTCCGTGTTCTCCACTGCCTTAACCGGGTATTGAACTCACACTTTTTAGTTAGTTAGATCCAGTGACAGGACCCAAAGAGTGTGAGTTCAATACCCGGTTAAGTCAGTCGAGAACTTTCAGAGGGAAAATTAACAGGAGATAACTGATAACAGACATCCATTAAAAATATGGCACGTGGAACTAGAAAAGTCTACCCCAGTGAGTAAAATAAAGGGGTCAGTTCTACATTCTAATCACCTGAAGAAAGCCGGAGCATACAACGGCCGAAGCGTTGTAATAAATATGGCGACAAAGATGATGACAATAGTCCGAATAATGTAAATAATGTACATTATACCTCATCTCAGAAATATAGCCAAATAAAAGTGTGCTGAACTGTTATGTAATATCCGTCTTCCTGTATGGTAGTGAATACTTGATAGTCTCCTCACATACGAAGAAGAGACTTGAAGCAATAGAAATGTGGGTCTACAGAAGGATGCTGAGAATATATGAGCAACGACGAAATTTTGAAGAAAATGGAAACAAAAATCTCTTATACTTAACATTTGAAAGAAAAAGTTGAAATTTCTGGGACAAAAATGAGGAGAGAGGGCTTGGAAAATCTTATACTTACAGGGCAGATTGAAAGCAAGAGGGACAGAGGATGGCAACGCATAACCTACCTAGAGAGCTTAAGTGAATGGATGGCGGAACAAGGTTTAGGAGAGATAGCAAAAAGTCAAGATTGATTGGGAGCTACAAAGAATAGGAAATTGTAGAGAGCTATGATCACCAACGTTTTAAACAGAAGAAGGAGGTGGTTTGTCGACTGTTCCTCTATAAGCCTTACAGAGTTCTAATGTACGTACAACTATTAATGGCTTGCAAGTCGAGCTTACTTTTGCAAGCACTACGGGCAGATGCTCTGAGTGCTTTACGAAATCCCATCTTTTGTTGTTCACTTACAACAATCGTAATTCTTCTTCATTATATTGCAATCGTTAAAAAAACGAGGTTGAAAGTAGAGTTTCGAGAAAATGGACGAGGAGGAAGAGAGTTTATGAATGAATGAATGAATAATTTGCATTTGGCTTAGCAGAAGTGGAATCAATATCCGTTGCAGCAGTAGTGCAGTAGTACCGAAGTGTTAGATGCAGTGGGTGCAAGTAGTTGGCAGCAGGAACAACTGCAATAGTAGCAACTGCCGCAGTAGTGATCATTCGACAGCGTCTGGACGCCGCCATAGTCGTAGCCGAAGCAATACTGTTTTATTCATTAAAAAATATAAATAAATAGCATGTTTAACGGCAGTGGGAACGCAAAATGCATTAGCAGTCGTAATAATTCTCGAGACTGTGGTAGCAGTAATAATAATTACATGTAACTTATGCAGATTGTAGATTTTATAAGCATAATAAACTATAAATATGTGACTTTGTTTTAATTGATGGTTAATTTTAGTTTTCTAGATTTTAAATTGTCGTCTGTACCTTTCAATATATTAAATGGCTAATATTTTGTCTTCTGTTAGAGGAACAAATTTCACAAGTACATCTGATTTCGAATAACAATGTAAAACATCGAATCGTTAGCTTATAGGCAGCAACTTGTTTTTAGACAAATATAATTAAAGAACCAATGGCTTTTTTAAAAATAGTATTCTTGGACACATGTCTCGTAATACGATTTTTATAATTGTGTACAAACTCTTCTCCATAAATTATATTTTGAAGATTGCAAATGAATAGAACTTTATACACATTAGGAATTGCATATTATTGTTTGATAAAAGACTTTATTAAAAGGGTGTTTTTTTTTCAAGTCTTTTGCACGAGTTTCTTCTCTTGCACTTCTCGCTTGTGGAACTCTTTTCCGGTTTCTTGCTTTTCGGTTAACTTTGACCGCCAAAAATGTGTATACAATGTCAGTCGTCATCTGGCGTCTTCTTAATTCCTGTTATTTTTTTTCTCCTTAATAATGTTTTTTTTTGTTTCATATTCCCTCTCGTTCAGTAACTCCTTGCGTCTTAGTGGCTTTATTGCCTTGTTTGAGGCGAAATGATTAACAAAAGAAAATAATGCAAACGTAAAAATATTCTGACGGATTCACATAAATAACGACACACCAAAAACAAATATAAATACAAAAACACCTCATTTAACGACATACATGTTTAATAACCCCGAACTTACGACCAGTTATACAATTTATGATTCAATGAAAATTTTCTGTAAAGTAGTACCACTTCGTAATTTTAGACGGAATCATGAAAATTTAATGTTTAAGTTCTAAGCAATAAGGCTTATCAACCCGAAGGCAAATTTATATTAATAATTACATTTTTGAAAATGTAAAAATAATAGCCGTTTAGGGTTAATTTAATTTGGTTTCCGAGAGCAATTTTTTAAGTTTTATCCTTCCAGTTGATTTTCTGCTTAGGCATCATTAAGATTACCACTTAAAAATGGATCTTTAAAACCCTTTGCCGCTATATCTGTGCTACAAGTGGCTGAGTACAACATAATTTATATGTAGCCATAATTATATTATCAGAATTTAGCCACGCAAAGAATCGTAGGAATATATGTATATATATACATATACATATACATATATATATAGTTAAATCTAGAGAGCCAGACAAACCTACCAAGGTTTCACCTAAGCGGGTATATATATATATATATATATATATATATATATATATATATATATATATATATATATATATATATATATATATATATATGTAAGTAGATTGCCCCTCCTGCCACCAAACATAGTCAAACAAGCATAAATAGATCCAATTTAAAAAAAATAAACCACTTTGTCCGATGATTGCAAAAGGGTGAAACCGAGGATCACTAACTCATATCCATACAACTTATTACACATACATACATATATATATATATATATATATATATATATATATATATATATATATATATATATATATATATATATATATATATATATAGTCCAAGTTTTGCAAAAGGTTAGCCCAATGCAATATCTTCATGGGTGTCCGCTTTTTACAAAAGTCCTGTACCCGATGGTTACCTCAAACTATTTGACGATATAAAGATTTATAAATTACGTATTTTAGAGATTTTGAAGCGCCAGTCTTCCGTTCTAACCTCTGAGTCGAAACAAACAGTAGAAATGACATCAGGAGCAGTAGTAAAAATTATATCGTTAGAAAATAACCATATCAAAAAAAAAAATAAAAAATAAAAAAGGGGGGGAATTATTGTAGTAAGAGAAGTGGTAGTAGTTGAAGTAGGGTCCGTTAATATTAGCAAGGAGCATGAATATCGCCCCAGCAGTTCAGGACCAAAGAACAATTATAAGATTAGGCAGACGACAGGAGGACGCTGTGATGATATACAACGTTATTCATATTTTATTCATTGTCTTTCTTGAAAGAAATCTGGAGGGAATTGTTTTGATTTTCTTCGCTTTTCTCAAATTTCTTTATCCGTTCTTTTTTTCATTGTTCCATTTTTATCTTTTGCTTTTTCTTGACGATTCTTTTTCTTTTCTCTGTTCCAATTTTTGCTGTTTTTATGAATTTTGGTTCCATTATTCTAGTTATTTTCCCTATTCTTGATTTCTTTTAATTCCACTTCTTTTCCTTACTTATTATTACCATATATATATATATATATATATATATATATATATATATATATATATATATATATACTTTCATTTTGTATTATTCATCTCGTCTTACTTTTCGTCATTTTGTCTTTCTTTTTCATTATTTTTCTTTTTCATTTTTTCTTTCTTTTGTCTTGCTTTCATTCACTTCATTTTCTTTGTTTTTGTTTCTCCTTCATTTTCTTTGTCTTTCTTTTTTCTTTTTCGTTTCTTTATTTATTTCGCTTTTTTCTTCTTTTTTCGTTCTGTTTTTCGTTATTTTTACTATTTTTTCTTTCTTTTTCCTTGCCTTTCGTTTTCTTTTTTAATTTAATTTTCTTTCTTTTATGTTTTCTCATTTCTTTTTTTACCTTTTTTTAGTTCATTTTTCGTTTTTTTTTTCTTTTGCATTTTCTTCTTTCGTCCTTTATTTCATTCTTCTGTTTTATTTTCTTTGTTTTTCTTTCTTTCTGTTTTTCGTATTCCTTTCCTTTTTCGTTTCTTTTCTTTTTTTTTATTTCGTCTGTCTTTTCATCTTCCTACCTTTTTTTGACATACTTTTTTCCTAGTTTATTTCATTTTTCGTTTCGAATTGTCTGTGATTTTCTTTTTTTCTTTCACATTTCCTTCTTTCTTTCTTTTGTTTTACTTGTTTTCGTTTCTTTCATTTTTCGTTTCGTTTTCTTTCTTTCATTATTCTTTTCCGTTTTTCTTTTGCTTCGTTGTTTCTTTTTCGTTTCTTTATTTTCTGTTTCGTTTCATTTTTAAAAAAATTTGTCTTCCTTTTCTTTACCGTTTCTTTTATTTTTCGTTTCGTTTCTCTCTTTCGTTTTCATTTTTCTTTCTCTTTTTCTTTTCGTTGGTATTTGCTTCTTTCTTTTGTCTTTATTTTCGTTTCGTTTATTCGTTCGTTTGTTTGTTTCCTTGTTTCTCTCTTTCTTTTTATTTTTTCATTAATTTACTCGTGTTTATTTTGAGTCATTTACTTTGTTCCTCACAGGCTTTTCATCTTTCTTTTTTACTTTTATTTAACTTTCTTTCTTTCTTTCTTTCTTTCTTTTACACTCTTCTTTCTTTCTTTTACACTCTTTTTTCTTTCTTTCTTTTACATTCTTTTTTCTTTCTTTCTTTCTTTTACACTCTTCTTTCTTTTACACACTTTTTTCATTCTTTTACATTCCTTTTCTTTCTTTCTTTCTTTCTTTCTTTCTTTCTTTCTTTCTTTCTTTCTTTCTTGCTTTTACACACATTTTCTTTCTTTCTTTCTTTCTTTCTTTTACACTTTTTCTTTCTTTTACACACTTTTTCTTTCTTTTACACTCTTTTTCTTTCTTTCTTTCTTTCTTTCTTTTTTCATTCATTCTTTCTTTCTTTCTTTCTTTTACACTTTTTCTTTCTTTCTTTTACACACTTTTTCTTTCTTTTTTCTTTCTTTCTTTCTTTTACACACTTTTTCTTTCTTTTACACTATTCTCTTTCTTTTTTCTTTCTTTCTTTCTTTCTTTCTTTCTTTCTTTTAGGCTCTTTTTCTTTCTTTCTTGCTTGCTTTCTTTCTTTTACACGCTTTTTCTTTCTTTTACACTTTTTTTCTTTCTTTCTTTCTTTCTTTCTTTCTTTCTTTCTTTCTGTTTCCCACACCGTCCCTATGCATTCTTCTCTTCTTTCCTTCTTTCTCTTCTCATTTTCGTTTCTATCGTTTTCATATTTCATTCAGGGGCTTTCCAATTAACTCATGCTTCATTCTAATGATGTTTATTTATTAAAATATTTATTTACATATTTTTTCTCAAATTTCCTTGAGCGTTGCTGCTGTTTTATACACACAACTTCCAAAATCCACCATTTGTATTAATCTCCTGGCCTCACGTACGCGGAGATGTCAAAATATATCATTAAATTTAAAATAAAATATAATTAAAATAAAAAGAAACCAATTTATACAGACGGACAACATATTAGACAGAATGGTGAGCATATTGTTTCTTTTTCATACAATTATTGATACGAAATATTAGATGAAATTACAGCGGTCTGTCGTAGATTTCCTTGTAAAAAGTGTATGGGGAAGTGATTTGTTTAGTTACCCTTTCCTTAACTAGAAATCAAATCAAACATTTATAGCAACAAATCGGGTAAGGAAGGCCGTTTTGAACGAGCACACTTCTAGATTATTCCACAT
>OZ010610.1:73898411-73985911 GCA_963932145.1 Acanthosepion lycidas
TTGATAAATAAAAAAGTTCCTTAAGAAAACAGTAAATAATTTAAATCTATAGATTTACTTGATAAATTAATTATGCAACTGTTGACTAAATTTTTTTTATATAAGGTGTTAATTACAATAAGCAATCGATCAATGTGCGTGATCGCTTGACACAGCTTCAGGGGAGGTAACTGAGTATGGTTGTGGAGAATTTTTACAAAATAAGTAGTTAAAACTATCAATGCAAACCTTGAGATTTTAAACTATCTATTCTACACATTTTAAAACATTTGTGCAATATTCGAATTAATTTATTAAGGTTTGCTTTCATTTTTTAAATTTCGCTAACCAAGAGAATTTTTTTAGTTTATGTTTATTTTTTTCATGAAAAAGTAACAAAAGTATTTTCGTCAATAATTTTTCTGAATTGCGTATGCTGTTGTAAATGTTTAAAAATGAAAATTAGCTGAAAACTTTGTGTATATATATATATATATATATATATATATATATATATATATATATGTGTGTGTGTATGTGTGTGTGTGTGTGTGTGTGTGTGTGTATATATAATTAATTTAAAAATGTCGAAATAGATTTATTACCAAATTCTTCGATGATGTAAGTTTTTTCCCTCTTGATGTGTGTGTGTTTGTGTATATATATATATATATATATATATATATAAATATAAATCATTTCCAATATATATATATATCCATATATATATATATGTATGTATGTATATCAACGTAATGTAGTTTAATACTGTTTATCATAAACAGAGCATTTACTTAGATATTTGTATCTATAAAAATAACGTATAGTCCATTTCATAATATATTTTGTCATTTGTTTACGTAAAGATATGATCGTTCAAGAAAAATCATGGGAAATTTGTTGTTTAAAAAAAGTAATTTTACTTTTCGAAACAGACGCTTCCTCTGTAGCAAAATGGTATAGCACATCATGTCAAATAACTGTTCCATGTAGGATACATGTTCGATTCCTGTCGGAAATTCAGGTCGGTGAATGTAGTTAATACTGTTTATCATAAACAACATTTCCCTAAATATTTGCATCTATAAAATAACATATGAACAGAAAATATATTAAAATAATTGCCGGACTTAATCTATTTCATAAAACACACACACACACACACACACACACACACACACACACACACACACACATATATATATATATATATATATATATATGTATATAAGCTTAAAAGCTATCTATATTTAAGGCAGCTTCTGTGGAGTGTTCTTGTTTGGGCCTTCATTGCAACAAGTAGAGAGATAGATGCGATAGTCAATAATAAAGATGACGATTGACGTTGCATCTATATTTTATAAAATTGTAGTTATCAGGGAAGCAAGTAAGAGGAAGGGAGTTCCACTGTCGGGAAGCGCGAGAAAAGCAACTTCTGGAGTAGAAGTAGTGGTTGCATTTAACTATTTTAACAATAAAAGGGTGAGACCTAGTTGCCAGTCTAGTAGCACGCTTAAATTCGTGTAGTCGTTGCATCAGGGGAGATAGCTAATCAGAGTAGTTGCCATGAAAATATTTGTAGAAAAGACAGAGGGAAGCCACATCACGTCTGTGAGAAAGTGACTGATGTCTAGATGCCAAGTCAGGATCGATTACATTGCAGACCCTTCTTTGGAATTTATCGAGAACCTCGAGATGAACAGCAGGAGCACCAGACCAGATATGGCAACAATGTTCAATGCATGGACGAATGGTAGATTTGTAGATGTGTAAGATGGACTCTGACGAGAAAAAAAAAAACTTCTGGCACGACACAGTGAAATGACATTCCTTGCAGAAGATGAAGCTATTGATTCAATATATCTGTTGGTCATTCTATCTTATGTAACAGCGTTTCCCCTTAGCAAGGGCTGTTTGATTGATTTGAACCTTTTAAGACCCTTTATTCTACATTCATCATCATCACTTGATAAGACACCAGAACTGTTGAAACAAAATGGCTATTTTTGTAGTGATTTTATAACATATTTATGTTATAATTTTCGAATAAATAATTGTAGTTGCTCTACTCCGTATTGAGCACTCTTTTAAGAATAGTATTTGTTGGTTATTGGAATTTATTCCGTATACACCAATCCTATACTTGGATATATATATATATATATATATATATATATATATATATATATATATATATATATATATATATATATGCGCACATACTTTGAAAGAGAGAGTAGGATTCGAATAAAAGTAGGAAGACAATTATTTACCTTCCGTCTTTTTCTTACCGATTCTTACAGATGCAGTGAAAGAAAAAAGGTGCATGTGTAAATGGGGAGAAACGCATGGGGAGAGATGCATGGGGAGAGACTGAAGAGAAAATAATCAGATAACAAATGGGGAATAATTTGGTCGGGAGAAGGTTGAGAAAAACAGAAAAGAGGAAGGTGAAGGTGAAAGAAAGAGAATAGGGTTGATGATAAAAAGAAACATCGGGAGAGGCTAGTGAGAAGAAGAAGAAGAAGAAGAAGAAGAAGAAGAAGAGGGAGAAGAAGAAGGAGAAGAAGAAGAAGAAGAAGATGAAGAAGAAGAAAACTTAGGAGGAGAAGGAGTAGAAAGAAGAAGAAGAGGAGAAGGAAGAGGAGGATTGAAAGAAGATATATATATATAAAGAGAAGAAGAAAATCTTTGAGAAGTGAAAGAAGAAGATGAAAGAATACGAGGAAGAGGGAGGAGAAGAAGAGGAAGAGCAGCAAGGAAAGAAGCGATAGATATTTATAGAAGAAGAAGAAGAAGAAGGAAGAGGAGGAGGAGGAGTTGGAGGATGGTAAGAAGCGATAGATATTTAGAAGAAGAGACATGATGAGGCAGAGGAAATCAAAAAATAGATAGATAGATAGAAGAAGAAGAAGAAAAGAAAAAACGTATCATTTTGATAAATATATTTTCACATATTTTCACATAAAAAGACAGATATCGATCGATATATGTACACAATTTGTGATTGATAAATTGATAGATATATGAATAATTTATCATAGATAAATATAAACATATTGTGATACATAGCTAGCTAGCTAATAGCTGGTCACTCGTATTCGAATATACCCGTTTACTAGGGTGATTAGCCAATACCTATTGCAGACGCTCGCTCAGGCATATATGTGTTTGTTCAAAACACACAGAGCCCACCTGTGGATTATACTGCATCTATGCTGAGCAGATCGTAGTTATAGTTCCTGCGAAAGAGTGTGTTGTCTAGCATGATCAATAGCACACTCAAACCCTCGGTCACGATGACTTGTGACTTCGTGCTAGTTTAATCAATTTACACTCACAATGCTTGGGTGAGGCACTTTCCAAAGATGCCCCACGCTGGGATCGCCACCTACAAACCGATAACATTAGGAGGTCTCCTTCCTGACAAAGCGACCATGGTGGGAACCGAACCCGGGTCACATGGCCAGAATGTGAACGTTCTAACTACTCGGCAACGCACCCTATCTATCTATCTATCTATCTATCTATCTATCTATCTATCTATCTATCTATCTATCTATCTATCTGATTCTCTTCCTTATCTATCTACTTCTATCAAAGGCGGTATCTACCTAGCTAGCTAGATACTACCTGCGATAGAAATGGTGCTCGATCGATACGTATAAACAATTTGTAATTGATAGATATGAACAACACGTGATAGATATGAACAGACTGAAATATATATATATATATATATATATATATATATATTATAAATTGATTTATTTAAAATATGTTTTTTTCGCTACACAGTTCTAACCAGGTTTCAAAAATGGAAGCTAAAAGCTACGAATTTAATTTTGTAATTAAATTAAAGACATTAGTTCCATTTCATCCTCAAACGAATTTCCTATCTATAAGAACACCGGATTATATATCTTACTGTTCTTTCTTTATATATATATATATATATATATATATATATATATATATATAGAGAGAGAGAGAGAGAGAGAGAGAGAGAGAGAGAAATGTTGGTGCTGATGGAGCTAACTGGATTAGATAAAAAGTAAAATGAATGTTTCTGACGAAGAAACGGAATAAAAAAAGATCGAACTGAATTTGTTAAGAACTAAAATGGAGAAATTAGAAAGCGTAACGAAAGAAATTTTTGTCTTAAGACAGAGGAATAACAGAAGTGTTGACCTAAACGTGAACATGGACAGGTATAAGAATTCAAGTCGTAACTGAAATTGGGGGAAAAAGGTCTTAATGAGGAAAAAGAAGACCAAGCTGTGGCCATCGGCGGAGATATGTGAAGAAAAGAGAAGAGAAAAAGAAGACGAAGAAAGAGAGAGAAAGAGGGGGGAAGAGAGAGAGAGAGAGGGGGTAGAGAGAGAGGGTGGAGGGGGACTCTGCATGAGGGTGTTTGTAAACACGTGTGAAAAGATTTAAACTTCGGGGGGGAGGGCTAAAAAGAGAGTAAATGTGAGAAGCAAACGCCATCTTTGAATAATGCATAAAAGGGAGATCACTCTGGAATGCATAATTCATTCGAAACTGAGTTCGCCATTCGAGAAAAACGGCATAAGATTTATCCGTCCATTTTTTTTTTTAAAGTTCATTTATGATTTTCTTCGTATTTAGTTTCAACGTTTTTACTTTCCTTGCCAGGCCACGCCATTTCGTTTTCTTCGTTCTCCCCTTTTTACGATGTTTTAAATGAATCCATTTTATGTCCTGTTTTGTGCTTTCGCTGACTTTTTTTTCGTCTTCTTAGTTCATTCTTTCTTCTTCTTCTGTTTATATAACTTTTGTTTCTGTAACTCTTGTCATTTTGCTTTCATTCTCTCTTTTTCTATTTTCTCGTTGTCTTCTATATGGATCTGTTATTCGCTTGCTTTCTTTTGTCAATCTCTTTCTTATCTTTTGCCTTGCTTATCTATCTATCTATCTATCCTGATTAGTATGTGTTTTCATTCGCCGACTCCTTTCTTCTTCTTCTTCTTCTTCTTCTTAATTTCTAGGTGCAAATATCCAATATCTCTTCCATTGAAATCTTCAGCGCAGTGAAAAGTCGAAAAGTAAAAGTATAATTATTATTATTAAAAGTATTATTATTATTAAAAATAAAATATTATTAAAAGTATTATTATTATTATTATCTATCTATCTATCTATCTATATATCCTGATTATTATGTGTTTTTATTCGCCGACTCCTTTCTTCTCCTTCTTCTTCTTCTTCTTCTTCAAATAGTCATTCATTCCTTTTCTCCCTCTTTCTTTCATTATATTTTTCTTCTTTTTATTTATACTTTTCTTTTTTAACCTTCCCCAATTTTATCCTTTTTTGTTTCATTATTTTTCTCTCATAACCTTTTATGTACGTAACTTTCTTGTTTTTTTTTTCCTCCATTGTGATATAAACTTTATTTCATTACACTCGTCGCTTACAATCCAAATTTAGGAGATGGTGTTAGATTTTGAACGAGATAACATGAGATAATGGCCAGATTCTTTCTGAATTCTCATAATAAAAATAACAGCATTATATTTCTCTTTCTTCTTCCTTTTGGTCAACCGACAACTAAAAATGGAGGAATTTAACCTGACAAGAAATGAAAACCTTTATGTTAAATTTTCCCACTTACTTTTTTTTTGTTAGAACAAGATCGCATCTCATTTCAGTTAATGTTGATTAGAAAAGTACTTAATGGGTATTGTCTGACTGTGACATATGGTGTCGATCGCCATTGATGCTTGGTTGAGTTTTTGAATTTATTGATGCCCAGTTGAGTAAAAAGATTTACTTTGTGTGCATAAATACAAAATATTGTTCCCAAAACGGATAAGTGAAAGTGTACTTACTAACTATGCTTACATCCAGTATTTGGTTTACCTAAACGTTCAACAAACGTTCAGTAATATTAAGGGGGTATTTTCTTTTGTATAAATTAATTGCATAACTCTTCTTCGTACCCACCTTCATGCCAGACCCCCACCTTGAAACGATCGCTAGTAGATTTGTATATGTTCTATCCAGTCGTCTTTCAAGACGAGCAGATAATGTCCAAGTTTCTGATCTATACAGTAGGAGGTATTTATTTCTGGGAAGTATATGTGGGAGGTATTTGCGCCGCATCCGATATTTATTATATGACGCATTTAATTTAATTTAATATTACACATTTAGGATTATAAATTTATATACGAGAGATAGTTTACAAGAATGGAAAGAAAAAGAACTTTTATATAAACAGTCAAGGTCTTCAACCGGGAGATCAGAAGGAAGATCTGAATCAAGAAAGATAAAATATTATTGATACACGAGGTTTGAAGATAAAAAATAATCAGAGCAAGTATGTAGAATTGATCTTTTATTTGGACAGGTACCGCCTTGTCTTTACCCTGAAAGATTTCAAAGTCGATTAGGCAGCCTTTTGGGTGATGAACTATTTTCCATTCTGCAATTAATTTACCACATACAAATCTATTGCTATCCTCCAATGACAAATAACCCATTGGATGAAAACTTTCATTGGTTGATCCAAAAAATTGACTTGACCCAAAGAGTTGTGAGTTCAATACCTAGCATCAATGACAAAAGATTATATTTTTGTTATAATATTCGTATCAACTCGGATTAATAATATTACAAAGATATACAAACACCGGAACACAAGATTAATGAAAGAATTGTTTAATCCTGTGGATTAATATTAAAATACTTGCAAATATCGTAATTAATGCGACACTGCGACGTGTTCCGCTTGTGACTACTTTTAGAGTCAATTGAAGACTCCATGTTGAACGCTTTAGTGAAGCGATGGTCAGTCGTCTTTTTACAAAACAATTTTATTATACAGGGTTCGGTAGAAATAATTCCCATATATACCTACAAGTACGAGAAGTTTTATGTAAAGTGAACGTCCTGATTATGTTACTTTTTCTCTTCTAGATAAATATACCATACATTTTAGTTGTTGCTGCTGTTGAAAGTCTTCAAGGGGAGTTTTTTATGCTATTTAATACAGTTCTTTGTTAGCCATTGTGTAGCGCCAGTCTGTGAGATCTGCTGAAGGATAGTCTCTCTTAATATCTAAAGGGTTCATTTGCTTGAAGCCAATTTTAACTTATTATTTCGTCCACAGGGGTAGATTATTCAAGTTTCACGTGTCCTGCCTCTTTGGGATGTCTCAGTTATCTCCCTTTAAGTTTTCTCTTTTTGCTAGGTATGGATCTGACAACTCTTTGGTTTAAATCAGTTTTTTCAACCAACGCTTTTATTCACTGGACAATGTATCCTTAAGCACATCAGTCAATGAATCTTTGGGACTTATAAACTTAATGGCTCAGTATTTATTTATTTATTTTTTTACCAGAGCTCACATTGAAATTTTGTTGTTATTATTGCTTTTCTTCAGTTTTTCTTATTATTGGTTCCCATATTGTATTCATTTCTATGCTCGGCTGGCTCAGGAGATTTTTGTGGCCTAGCATATGTGCTGATTCCTTACATTTTCGTATTTTCCAGTGACGTTCTTTGTTTACTATCTCAACCTCATCTCACAGGGAGCGGTGATCTCACTTTTCCCTCCATATATCCAGTGACTTGAACCAAAGAGTTGTGAGTTCAATACCTGGCCACAGCAGAGGTGAACAAAAAATTGGAGAATTGAGTTACTAAAAGAAACTGAAACTGAAATATAAGAGGCATGTCACCTGGAACTAGAACAATCTATCCCAGTGGACGAAATAAAGGGTTCAGTTCAAAATTCCAATCACCTGATGAAGACCCTAGCGTAAACGGGTCGAAATGTCGTGAATATGACAACAAAGATGAGGACAACAGTCGGAACAATGTAAATAGTTACAATATCTCATCTCAGAAATATAGACAAAACCTGAAGAAGGCCGGGGCGTACAACGGCCGAAAGGTCGTGAATATGGCAATAAAGATGAAGACAACAGTTGGAACAATGTAAATATTGTAAATAGTTACAATACCTTATCTCAGAAATATCGACAGATCCTGAAAGAGGCCGGAGCGTACAATGGCCAAAACGTCAGGAATATGGCGCGAAGATGAGGACAACAGTCCGAACAATGTAAACAGTGAAAATAGCGTGTAACTAATTATACGAAGCAAAACGAATCCATAAGAGTATTTCTAACGTTTGCAATATTGTTTTTTTAATCTTTTCACTCCAAGTAAGGCAATAAAGCCACTTAGACACAAAAAGTTATTGAGTCTAAAAGAATATAAGAAAAAGAAAAACTACAATTAAAGAGAGAGGACAATAAAAGAACATGAATTAAGAAGACAGATGATAACAATTGACATTGCATTTAATTTTTTAAAATCAAAGTTGACTGGAAAACAAGAGCCAGGAAGACACTTTCACAAGAATGACATGCGAGAGAAGAAACTTTTATCATAGAATTTACGGCTATATCTAGCCATTTCAACTGTAAAACTACGAGACCTTGCCGCCAATCTAGAACTGCTCTTAAATACATAAAGTATAGGTACCATAGATAAAAATAATATTAATTTTGAAACTAACCCAAACATACCACAGTATTCCTAAGACCAAAAAAAAAACAAAAAAACAACAACAAAAAAACCCCCAAAACCAAAACAAAACACATTTTAACTCAACATTCTTACTACAGCCACCATAATACCTCAGAGTCTTTATGAAGTCCTAACTAGTTCCTATATGTACAATTTCTTGATGAGGATGGGGAATAAAAATAACAATTTTTAAAAATGAAATCCCCAGGGTATTTCAAGAAATTAAACAAAATTGTGTAAGTAATAACCCCGCCCCCACCCACCACCCATAATTTTAATCTTGGCAGAAACATCAGTTAACTCAACTCAAAGGTGAATGTTCATCAGAACAATTACCTTGAACGTATTTATAGAAAATGCACGGGGAATCTACACTACGGGTGTGGGAAAGTAACTGAAGCCGATATGCCAGGTCAGGACCAATAATATTGCAGATTATTATTTGGATTTTATCAAGAATAAATATATAGCAGGACCACCACACCATATATGGCAACAATATTCAAAGCATGGACGAATGGTAGACTTTTAATATGTAAAGAAAATGTTCGTGACATTTTAAAAATTTGACCAATCATTAAAAATGCCATATTTTTTTTTCTGATTTAGTCAAATTAAGTCAAATTTAAAGTTCTTTTGTTACTGAATGATGTTTGTATGTTTTTTTTTCTTTTGGTTTTTGCCTTGCAGTTTTATGCATAACATTTGTTGGCGTCTCTCTTTCAAATTTTTCTCTCAATTGTTATCATTATTAGTATTTTAAAAAATCAGTTTGAACGACAAACATCTTTCAAATTAATATCCGATGCATTTAATAGGAAAATAAAACAACACGAAAACAAGCGAAGTATTAACAAAACAAAAAAAAAAACAAAAAAAAAATGAAAAACAGAAGATAAATGAAAAGAAAAGAAACAACGAAACGAATAAAGTCTCGTTTAGCCTGACCAAGTCTCGGAGATGGATGTGATTAGCAAACTAATTATCGCGAGAAATAGCGTTTTTTGTTTCAAATTTCCGGTTATTTGAATATCTCGTAATGCACGTTTTGAGCGGCTGCGCGGAAGTTACTTCCGGTGCATTAGACCAGATGTAAAGCGAATCATCCAATAATGTTAGACGTTCTGGAGTATCAAAACACCTTAGAGCAGAAGACAGACTCATACAAAGAAAAGAAAAAAAAAAAAAACAGATGAGAAAAAAAAAACAAACGATTATTTATATTTTTATTGTCTAGAAATCGGTGTCAATATTTAAAAAAAGATAAAAATATTGCTTGATTAATTACAATATTTTTAGAGAACTGGAGTGAAACCCAAAAGATATACGGTTTAATTTCATTCTCTTGATTAATGAGACTAGTTTCATTATAATTCTTTAATACCCGTAAAAGGCAGACTCACTTAAGATATTGTAGAAGCCAAATCATTGTATCTTTAGCCTTGATTGACAACCGGTCTACGAGACAGAAATACCTCGGTTGTAATGTAATATTATTTTAGTAGTGTCTAAGAAAACGAGACTAATTTTTTATACGTAATATAACTTATTCACTTCTAGACTCCGTCTAATTGATGTCGTTCAATCATGGGTATGATGTTTTTGGTCTTTCTCCGAACATTCAATCTTCTTCTTAGGATAGGAGAGGTTCTACAGTCCCCCTTTTAGGTGGGGCGTTTATATAACTTCCTGTCATCAGTTTGTCACGTGTTTGGATATCCAATGTTCAGTTGGGTTCTCTTTCTCGTTTATGTTGGTGCATCATTTGAGACCCGATTCTGCGCTTGCTGGCTCTGAATGCACCGTCCTGTTCAGCTCTCGAGGTACCGAGGTCTTTTGACATTCTGAGGTGGCACCGAATACAAAACCTACTTCAGCATATTTTAGAGTACAGAGTATTCAAGATTCTAATGGAAATTAAATTCGTTTCAATATTTTATATATCCTGGCATTAATCCCATACTATAATGAAAACAGTTTTGGGAGGTGAGGGATTAGGAATTATCCTTCTTCAACCACTTTCCCATTAAAAGATATATCGCATCATCGTAATATTAGCTGTTTCCTTATACGGAAACATTCTTATGACTTATTGACCGAGTAGCAGTTGGAATTTATAAAATCTTTCTATTAAAACATTTTTTAGGAAAATAAGTTTCTCAAGAAGAGTAACTGTTATCATTCTTTCCAATATTTAGTTTTTTACAGTTTTTTTTTTTAACCCTGCAGAAGGCTCAAGGGTGATTCGAAGTAGAGTGTTACAGAGTAAGAGGTACATCTTATGCGGATATGTGCGGAGGATAACGGTCAACTCTGGACTTGAACAGGTTAAGATTGTTGTGATCGGGTAAGCAACCTCTTGGGTGTCGATTTCACAAATCAAGAAGAATCTACTTGAGTGGAACTAACATCTCACCAGGGAAGGGAATGAGTGTGGTTCGCTACAATGTGCGTCTTGGACATAGGCGATCAAGGCCCTCCACTATTTCCTGTTCTTTTTAGCTCTTAATACATTTTTATCATTTTATCTTTCCTAAACCTTGTTCTGCCATCCATTTACTCAAGCTCTTTCATCTCCATGTACCATGTCCCTTCAGGGCGTATGCGACCATGGCTCTCCACTATTTCCTGTCCTTTTTAGCTCTTATTAAATTTTATATTTTTGCTATTTTCCCTAAACCTTGTTCCGCCAGCCATTTACTCAAACTCATTCTTATTCCATGTGATGCGCCCCTTCAGTACGTATGCGATCATGGCTCTCCACTATTTCCTGTCCATTTTAGCTCTTATTAAATTTTATATTTTTGCTGTTTCTCCTAAACTTTGTTCCGCCAGCCATTTAGTCAGTCTCATTCTTCTTCTATGTGACGTGCCTCTTCAGTGCGTATGCGATCATGGCTCCCCACTATTTCCTGTCCTTTTTAGCGCTTAATAAATTTAATATTTTTGCTATTTCGCCTAAAACTTGTTCCGCCAGCTCAAACTCATTCTTCTTTTCTGTGAAAGTTTGGACTGTTGGAATTAAGGAATGTAGCTCATCTGTACACTCACTATGTAAATAGCGATAGAGCAGTTTGCAGTGAGAAGTTTGCGAGGTTTCGTCAGTGAGAAAAGGGTCGCAGGGCGGAAATCTATGGCCTACAACGACGCGGACTAAGTCAGTATTCTTTTTTTAGAGTTAATATGTGATATCCATTTTAGTTTTCGCTAGTGTTGAAAATCCTGAAGCGATATGGCTTCTGTTATGTGGTACACGTCTTTGTAATTCGTCCATGCTTAGAATATTGCTGCCAAATATGGTCCGGAACCCCTTCTATTTACCTTGAGCTCCTTGATAAGATCCAAAGAAGAATCAGCAATATTATTGGTCTTGATCTGGCGCTTCCTGCTTCAGTTACTTCCCCACTGCCGTAAGGTTGCCTTTCTGTGTCTTTTCTATAAATACTTTTATGGTAACTGTTCTGATGAACATGTCTACGCTATGGTACCTAGACATTTTGAATTTAAGATCAGTACTAGACTAGCGTCAAGATCTCATCAATTTACAGGTGAGCTGGCTAGATGTAGCCGTAAGTTTTATGCTAAAAGTTTCTTTTCTCGCACTTCTTGCTTGTAGAATTCCCTTCCAGCTCCATGCTTTCCAGCCAACTTTAATTTGCAAACATTTAAATGCAACGTCAATCGCTATCTACTGTCCTCCGCATTACTCTCTTCTCTTCTCTTCCTGCTCATTATTAATGTTTTCCTAATTCTTCCACACCCTGGAACTACTTGTAGCTTTTCTGTCTTGCGTGAAAAAAACTTATGTAATGTCAGTCCACGAGGTTAAAAGAAGGATGGCCCTCCCTAAGACCTACATGCTTCATGCTCTCGAAGCCTTTCTTTAACCATTGATCTGATAAAGCGGCTGTCGACAACTGAAAGTTTTTATATCACTGAACGGGTTTGGCCCTATGTATGACATCCATATTAAAGTCTCGACCTGTTAAGACGCTTTAGGAGTATCACTTGAGTTGTAATTTAATGCTTATTTTTGTAGAAACTTGCAGCATTGGACAGTCTATTTTATGTTTAATTTCCTTATCACCTCTACTAAATTTGTTATAACTAATTTATGCAATGATTTATTTGAGGAATTTATTACTTACTAACCTAGAAGTCGCCCCTCGGGCAAATTATAGGCTAGTTTCTGTGGAGCGCTTTTGGGCTTTCGGACTGTTACTTTCAGCATTGTATGTACGTAAACGTTATAAGAATTTAGAAATAAAAATTTAGCTTTATTCGACACCTTAATTCGGCATAGTCTTTCTTCGTATACGCTGTCAATCTCGATAGATTGTTAACATTTATTTTGCGCGAAATTTTTATTTTCTTTTAAAATCACCATTCTTTATGATTTCTTCACATAAAGTCAGTCTTAAGAGACATTAGGCGACCAGAACTGTGTAATATTTCGAATATGTCACAATACACGTGTTAGAAAAAGAAAAAATATGAGCAACGTACCGTGCCCTGTTTAAGTTTTGATTACGGTTTAATTAGACAAAAACAATTGCAATTGCGGCGATAAACGACAATTAAAGTTAAACTTTTAATAAAGAATTGTTTTTTTTTTAAACCTCTCATTCTGTTCGATATTTAAATTTAAATGAGTTATTTATTTAATTTTAAATCGCGTGTAACTATAGTAGTTTCTATCTGTTCCTTCAAGTTGTTTAGGATCCGCCGAGATCGAAAAAAAGGACGAATGGACGGACGCACGTACACTGCGCTTTATTTATATACATTAATTGCAAATTGGGAATTTTTTTTTTGGATGCTTTCATTCCAATTCCAGATTATAATTTCTGTTTTGGAAAGATTTATCCTAAATCCACTTTCTTGGAACTCTTGGTAGAAGATGTTGAATTTCTATTCTGAGAAAAGGAAAGGGACGTGTGTGAGGGGAGATGATAGGAAGTAAAAGGTATGTATGTGTATATTAAGAATATGACATTTTTGTAACGCTAAGATCCTGTATAATAAATCGATGAACTTTTGTTCAAAAGTAATGAAAAATATATTAATTTCTTTTAGTTCTTTAAAAAGGTCACCCCGCAAACCGAAAATTCGATTTTACCATATACGCAATAAGGGTAAAAGATATTTCAGAAGCTTTACTTTTCAATTTGCTAATGATGTAATTGGATGTCAAAAATGTCATAAACCAAGTATGCGTGTGCATGAAATACGAAGTTGTGATACGAAGTGTGTAATGCAGTGCTTCTCAACCATGGTGTCGAGAATTCCCTTAGGGGGCGTTTTTTTTTTCTTTCAAGGGGTTGGAGAAATACTTTACTTAATCAGAAGTTTCTCATTGACTGTAATCTTCATCAGAATAAATCGATCTAAATACCCTTAACTTTTATTGAACTTTTTGTTTATAGAATTACAATACCCTGTCATTCTATCGGTCTTTTTGTTTACTGATGTCTACTTCAGTTTATTTAATAATTAGTTTTGATTTAAATCAAATTACTGCACATGTATTCAAGTTTAAAAATCCATCACTATTTTCTATTGCTATTAAATTTGTAAAATTCCCTGATAAAAAGAATACAGGTAAATGTATATGTACTTATATGTGAAAGAATGAAGATTTTCAAAAATATATGCATATTATTTGGAATGTACATTTTGAGTCGGAAAATCTTGGGAATTTGGGGGAATGACTTTCTGACTTATGCTGAAAAGGGTGCAATGGACAAAAACGTTTCTCTAAAACAATATGCCACCTGCGAAGCCTTTCTTTTGAAGATCTAGAGTTTAAAAAGCATGATATTGTCATTCTGTGGATGACCCTAGATATGAATCCATGTCCTCTGGCAATAGAGATATCCATAATCTGTACATCTCGCCCACTAAGTGCCTCGATGGAATATTGCAAATACAGTTATAGGAATTATTTTATTTGAAGAAAACTTGTAGAATATTTTTAAACCCATTTTTTGAACATTATTACAGTACCCTGTCATTCTATCGGACTTTTTGTTTACTGATATCTACTTCAGTTCATTTATTTAATAATCAGTTATGATTTAAATCAAATTACTGCACATGAATTCAAGATTAAAAATCCATCAGCATTTTCTGTTGCTATTAAATTTGTAAAACTCCTCGATAAAAAGAATCGATGCAGATGTACATATGTGGAAAAGAATGAAGATTTTCAATAATATATCCATGTTATTTGGGATGCAACTTTTGAGTCGGAAAATCTTGGATATTGAGGGTGGGGTTATGACATACTGACATATGGGGGTTAAAAGGGGTCACTGGACAAAATGGTTTAGAACTACAGCTGTAAATAGCAATATTTTTGTCTTATGTCTTCTATTTCTCTTGTAAGTTTCAAGATCGACGTTATTATGTTGGCTAAACATTTTTGCCTATGCATGTATTGTCTTCGTCAATTATGGCGTTTCATTTTCAAAATCTACTCATGAATATGAAAACAAATTCTTTCCTGTCCCTATATCGTCACTATACTGATTACCATCGATTCTATCTCAAAGGCCCAAGAGCCAATCGAGGTAGAGGGTTACAGAGTAAAAGGCACAGTTTACAGATATGTGGGTGAAAGATAACGGTTAACCCTAGATTTGAATAGGTTAGCATTGTAGTAATTGGGTAAGCATCCTCGTGGGAATCGGTTCCACAAAACAGCGGTTTCTGGAGAGAAGCTGCTCGTGTTGAATTTACATGGAATCAATAGAAGAAGAAAGGAATGAAGGCGGTTCGCTACAATGTTCTTGGAATAGCGGATCCTAGCCGTGGAGGAGAGAACTAGCAGAACCAAAGAATGTAAATCGTTTGAGCATTTTCCATGAAAAATATCGATAGTGCAGGGAGAAGCTTGCATCATTTCGTTTGTAGAGAAAGAAATTCTAGGGTGGGAAATAATTCATCACCCCAAGGAGGTGGGGGCGCTTTAGGACTGTATCGACACTGGAAAGTGAAGCCTGGGCATCTCCCACCAATATATGGCAGCATTAGTCCATTTGTGTCCTGATCTGGGTCTTGGAACCGTAGAGGATGACAGGTTCTTCAGGTAATCAGGTACTTAATAACGCAATGCAGAGAACTGACCCTATTTCCTGTATTTTTAGCAATGGATCGTATGTACAAACTCTACTAGAGGTCTGGATTGAGTTTAAAGGCCAATAAAGCCTCTCTTGGTCTCACGTTTTGTACTAACATGATGTAGAACGATTATTATCAGTTGCGTTCAAGGCCTTCCCGGGAGAAAGCTACAGGCGATCCATTCGATGATAATGGAACGTATAAGGAAATGGTCGCTACAGCCGCTTAGAATATGTTTTACAGTATTCTGGGCAATATTGACTATTTTTAGAACATAAAGGAGCATTGCTATATATGGATCTACTCTTTAGCTTAAAACTTCGTGATTATGACCTGTGTCATTCAAAAAAATAAAAACATATTCGCCAAGAATATTCTGCATTTTTCTTGACCCCTCATACTTTGAAGGAATCTTTATGTTCATACCGTCATCTAAAAAGCTTTGGTTAATTTGTGAATGACCCGACCTTCAGCTTAGCCATAATAGCAATCCAATGTAGCTCTAAATCTTACTTATTATAAAACGCAGATTGTGTGTGTGTGTGTGTGTGTGTGTGTGTGTGTGTGTGTGTGTGTGTGTGTGTGTGTGTGTGTATCTGTTACGTTTATATATTGGATCGGATTTCCTACAATTTTCAACCAATTTCAACAAAACTTCACAGGACTACGTAAAATTACCTTGCGGTGGTTCTAACAGCACCAAAATTTGGAAAAACACAATTGTTTTTGCACAAAATCAATTTGAAAACACGATTAAGGCATTAATGAAAGGGGGACAACTCACTTCGAGTTATACTTATAAAACCCAGGTTGGTTGTTTGTGTTTGTGTGTTTGTGTTCGTTTTTACATGGGATCGGATTTCCTACATTTTTCAACCGATTTCAACAAAACTTCACTTTTTTTTTGGGGGGGGGGCAGGTAGTGTTTCTTATTGTCTTGCACACTTTTTTTCTTTATTTTTACATTCAGAATGCTTTAAAAATTCCATTTACAAGACAATTGTTTATGATAAAATTCTATTCAATCGGTAGACTCATAACGATTGAAAACAATGTTTTTGTTTGAGTTTGGGTTTGACCAATTCGTAAAAAAAAACAAAAAAAAACTAATTAAGACATGCGTGTCCGTCAACCTTAAACAAATAATCTTTGTCAATTTTATTTTTCAATCTTTATGATGGTCGATACTCTTGATCAATCTCTTACTGTTACATCACCGGGCAACGCCGGGCTCTACTGCTAGTACATTACTAAAAGTTATTGTATTGTTTTATTTTTTTTAAAGATTAAATACATGGCTTGTAATCAATTCTATGGGTTGTTGATTCCACCATTCTTCGGTTATGACTTTTGAACAAAATTATTTAATGTTATAATTCGTGGTATAGATCAATCTCCTTCAAATAGGCTAGGATAATTTCTACTTTTATCTTCTTGAAAATGTCTTCTAGGTGTATACGTCCTCGTTGACGTATAGGAACAAAGTCACTACAATCGATTATAATATGTTTTACGGCACATGTCTTCTGAAATGCTGAGCATTCAGGAGGATATCCATTTTTTAGGAGTTATATCGGCGTGCCCTAATCTAATACTTGATAAGAAAGTCTGAAACCTTGCTGCCATTCTCCTAAAACTTTTTAAAAAGTCTATTGCTTGTGTGGTAGTTGTATAACTTTTGTGGCTTTGTCTTTTTAGAATCTGAATTTATATTTGTTTTGAAGTCTGTAAAGAGGATTTTCAAATTTGAAATATTCATTTTCAGGGATTCCTTTGCTGGCATGTTAGCTTTTCCATTTCTGCGGATTGTCAATAAAATTACCCTGAATGTAACCAGGACCGACGGACACTTGAGGAACTCCGAAAGGCAAAACGGTCAAAACATTGTGGCAATTGTTACAAAGACGAAGACATTAGTCATAAATAACAAAAATGTATTTAATTAAATAATTTTTACTTTTACGAGATCCTTCAAGCGTTCTGGGTATGATGATGAACTACGTCTGCGTTCTGGGTAAGACGATAAACTACGTCCAGCAACAGCAAGGCCTCTGATCAGGAGGTTTTGAGAAGCGTGGAACCACCCCTTAATTGCTGGTGTTCCCAGGTCCACCTTGAACCAGAGTGGTAGTAGCTGTTAGGGTCCTAGCTATGGGTAAACAGCTAACCCCCAAACTGGGGTCAAAACACTATGAAAGTGTAAAAACTTATTACTAGCAATAAATTTTTGAACAAAAATTATTACCAGTAATAATTTTCTGAAAAAAAAAAAAAAATTACCGAAATGCTTTTCTGAAAAAAATATTGCCAGCAATGCTTTTCTGAAAAAAATATTGCCAGCAATGCTTTTCTGAAAAAAAATATTGCCAGCTCTACATTTTTGAAAAAATATTACTGGCGATACATTTTTGAAGAAAAAAATATTACCAGCAATAAAAGTTTTGTCGGCATTAAATAACCTATTCAGGTTGATATGTCGTAAATCAAACCAAACCAAACGCGATCCTTCGACAAGGATCTTAGAAAAATAGCTCAGAACCCTAAAGAAGAAAAGTATTTGGGTGGGGGCGCCTGTAAAATATCAATTTCTTTTAAAAAGTTAGATGAATTGGGATTAGATTTAGGTTTTTTGACAAAGTTTAGCAAAACTTATAGCTGTTTTATTAACCAAGGTGGGTTTTCTAGTGCTAGAATCAAGGCTTAGGATACTGTCTGTCTGTCTGTCTGTCAGTCTGTCTGTCTATCTATCTATCTATCTATCTTAGTCTGTTCATATCTATCTATCTATACATATATATAAATCCTTAATATTGTTTTCCATTTCGCAATGAATTTTTCATTTATTAATCCGACAGATTTGATCTTTAAACGTAACTCTTTGTGGATACCCATTTTTGAGTAGACGTTGTGTTTATTGATTAAACAGTTTATTCATTTATTTTCGTCTACCGGCCTGAATATTCGAGAGATTTTATGAAAGAAAAATATGCTTTCTCCGATAGGCTATTCAAACCGGCAGACGGCCTGAATACCCTGTTAGAAGCAATATTCAAGACAGCCTTGCTTGATCGACAACACATGACCAGCGGGGACGCATGTTCGAATCCTACCGAATTTTCTTAATAAGATTTATCGATTATTCAGGCCGATAGATGAAAAAAATAAATAAATATATTGTTTAATAAATAAACGGAGCGTCTACTTAAAAATGGCCATTCACTAAAAATAACATTTAATTGATAAGATATTTTCTATGTAAAGACCGATAGGTTTTATGATTGTTTGGTTGAATAGATGATATTTATAAACTATACTTATAATTTCTAATTTTGAAACTAGAATATGGAAAATATGAATTTTAAGCGGTCACAATATATTGAAAACAGAAGGCGTCGTTTTAAGCTGTTGAAAGAGGATATTTGTTAAGTGAGGCTGGACATAGAGAGAAATAAAAACGACGTGAAAACTAGAGAAGAAAGCCGTTAATATTCCTTTCCCGATTTGATTTGATTCCCCCTGTTGTTGATATGATTTTTCGTTTGCTATTTTTGTCTGATTTAAATCAGTTTCCTGTCTGATGTTTTGTATTTTGCTCATCGAGAATGCTCGTTACATTGCGTAAAAAAAAAAAAAAATGTCCGCCATCTTGACGCACGATAGCTTCTCCGTCTCACTACAAATTGGGTGAATGTAATCTGTCTTTGTTTGTCGGCACGGGTTCATGGTAGTGATCCGATTAAAGGCAATCAGTTGATTGGATGTTGATCTCTCTTGAAATTCGATCCCTTTCAGTATTTCGTGTATTTTCTTTCGTGTATGTGTGTGTATTAACCTTATCAAATGTGAGCAGTAGGAAGAGGTGTGAGGCCAAGCTGGAACAAACACGAGGAGACAGATATTTTGAGATATCTATCACAAATCAAATCTGAAAATGTCCGTTCCCTTCTCGATAAACACAAGCAATACATTATGCAGGTTACGGCAGAAATACCCCCTACATAATGGTAGGACATTATTGGCAATGGTATCTTCATTTACCATTATGTGGGAGGTATTTCTAGGAGGAATGTCTACACCACACTAAATGATTATTATAGATACTTCTACTCGGACTCTGAATGTGCGCGTGGCTACAAGATCTGCTGCATTCTTCATCTTCTTAACTGCGCCGTGTCCCTTTAGAACATAGTCGATCATGGCTCTCCACTATTTCCTGTTCTTTTTAGCTCTTAATAAATTTTTGTCATTTTATTATCTCTCCTAAAACTTGTTCCGCCATCCATTTACTCAAGCTCTTTCTTCTTCATGTACCTTGTCCCTTCAGGGCGTATGCGATCATGGGTCTCCACGATTTCTTGTCCTTTTTAGCTCTTAATCAATTTTCTCTTTTTGTTATCTCACCTAAACCTTGCTCCATCATCCATTTACTCAAGTTCATTCTTCTTTCCTGCGCCGTATCTCTTCGGGACGTAGGCGATCATGGCTCTCCACAAATTCTTGCCCTTTGTAACCTTTAATCAATTTTGTCTTTTTTCTATTTCCCCTAAACCTTGTTCCGCCAGCCATTTACTCAAACTCATTCTTCTTCTATGTGACGTGCCCCTTCAGTGCGTATGCGATCATGGCTCTCCACTATTTCCTGTCCTTTTTAGCTCTTATTAAATTTATATTTTTGCTATTTCTCCTAAACCTTGTTCCGCCAGCCATTTACTCAAACTCTTCTTCTTCAATGTGCCGTGTGCCTTCAATCATGGCTCTCCGCAATTTCCTGTTCTTCGTAGCTCCTAATCAATTTTGTCCTTTTGTTATCTCTCCTAAATCTTCTTCCGTCAACCATTTACTCAAGCTTTCTTGGTAGGTTATGCATTGTTTGCCTCTGTCCCGCTTCCCTTCAATCTGTCCGTTGGGTATCAAATTTTCAAGCACTCTTTCCTCGTTAGGTGACCTAGAAATTTCCTGGTGGTAAAGCCTGGGTAAACTTGTAAACTTATCAGCTTCATAAATAAGGTCTTCATCATAAATAAGGTCTTCAGCCCCAAATAAAATGTTTTGCTCATTTGGTGACATTTGTGAAACTTTTGTGAGTTTCGGCGTATAAATGTCACCCCCCTAAAGGACATATGTCTTTTAAAATTACCTACATATACAAATGTCTCTGTTTGTCATGGCTCTCTTTTGCTATTTTTAATTTATATTTAAATTATATTATATTTATATTACTTGTATTATTTACATTATTCGGACTGTTATCCTCATCTTCATTGCCATATTCACAACATTTCGACCGTTGTACGCTCTGCCTTCTTCAGGTGATTGGATCTCTGAGATGAGGTATTATGATTACTTGGATTATTCGGACTGTTATCCTCATCTTCATTGCCATATTCACAACATTTCGACCGTTGTACGCTCTGCCTTCTTCAGGTGATTGGATCTCTGAGATGAGATATTATGATTACTTGCATTATTCGGACTGTTATCCTCATCTCCATTGCCATACTCACAACTTTTCGGTCATTGTACGCACCGACCCTCTTCAGGTGATTAGATCTCTGAGATGAGGTATTATGATTACTTGCATTATTTGCATTATTCGGACTGTTATCCTCATCTTCATTGTCATATTCACAACGTTTCGGTCTTTTTACGCTACGGCTTTCTTCAAATGATTGGAATTTCGAACCTAATCCTTTATTTCGACCATGGGGTAGATTATTCTAATTCCACGTGCCATGCCTTTTTCGGAAATAATTGCATATTAAAAGTGAATTAATATTAATTATTAATAGTGAATCTGAAATTGATATAGAATGATATAAAAAAAAACCTGTAAAACAAACAGGAAAAATGTTTTGAATTTCCAGAAATACGTCTACACGTGCGCAGACAATTTAATCCCCTGAAGATGATCTCGGATGAGACTGAATGTACTTGGGAAAAAAAAATTATTTGAAAGGAAATTTTGGTATTTTTCTTAATCAATTTTCTACAGCTACCAAGAAATTGATTCGTGAATTCGAAAGGGTCAAAACAAAAATAAACAGACATAGTATGTCTAAATTATTTAACCAAATCTGTTTGAATATATATATATATATATATATATATATATATATATATATATATATAGTGTTATATATATATATATATATAACACTTTCAAAGTAAAACAAAATAACATCGTCTGTTTCTAGCCTGTTTTTACGAAGAAAATTAGTCACACCTTCTCTCATAAGTTCCTTCTCTCTTTTTCTCTCTATGGGTTTTTTCTTCTCTACCCCTTCGATATCAATATATAACTTCCGTTAAGTTAACCATTTAAATGGGTCGATATCTGCTAACTCACTCATATCTTCTCTCTCCCCCCTCACTTCCTCACTTCGTTAATTTACATATGTTTAATACGGCCCGTCAAAAATGTGTAATTTTTCTTTTCATTTTTTGTAAAGTAAAGTCTGATGATCCGCAGTCCTTTTAAAAGGGCTGTGGTGAAATACTTTATTACATGGAACCTTAAAGTGGTCTGTTTTTATTTAAATTATTTGCTCTGGATTTACATTGAGCTCTCTGGATTTTATCCTCCTTAGGTTTACCCATACGGATTACCTAGTTTTTCATAAACTATATATATATATATATATATATATATATATATATATATATATATATATATATGGTGGACTCTCCTATCGTGAACTATAAATGAGGGTCAGCATTGAATGGTGCCTTTCGTTTTCCATGCTAGCAGGGACTATTGTGGAGAACATCAGGGTAAGGGAAAAACATATTTTATTTGTGCTTTCTTAAGTGTGATACTAGCCCAGCCTTGCTGCGGGTGACAAAGCCACACTGATAGATGAAATTTGTTAAAGCAGGATTTTGATGGCATCTCTGCTTCAGAGCTTGACGAAGCTGATCACAGTGACTTAGTCTACTGTCTTCAAAACCCTTTAACTTAATGGAACAGGTCGTACGCCACGTTTTCGCTTAGCTGATTGATGTTACCTTCCAGCATCCTGACTCCAGAGTTTCGTAGACGGACTCTCCAGGAGTCACTCTGTCTACTCGTCAGGGGCTATCAGCATCTGAATATATATACTTCTCGATTTTTCTTTTATATATACATTGTTCTTTTTATAGTGTATGTGTGCGTGTAGAATGTCGTCGTTAAATGCGCACGCGCGTGTGTGCGTGCGTTAATAAATTCAGATATAAATAAAAATATATTTGTAAAAAGACAATATGAATTAAGTCAAAAGGAAAATTTTGCTTCATCAACGCGTTTCGTCCTCTGATAGACTTTAAAGCCAATGTAAAGATTTAATAAATAAAATTTATAAATTTATGAATAGAACTAAAAAAATCGTTTGGTTTTCAACATTTTTAAATTTAAGAACACTTGTAAATATTTTTCACGCTAACTCTGAAAGTCAAGTTAAACTATGAAGGATAATGAACAATGTAATTTAATGCCTAATAAACGTCAGTTAGTAAATGCTGTCATTGTTCTTTTTCATATTTTTAATTATTACTTTTTATTTATTTTAGTTTAAGAAATTAATTCATGTATTGTAAACAATAGCATGTTTTGATTAGACAGTTTTCTTTTAATTTTTAAAAAATGTTGGCTTCGGAAGGGAGTATATCTTTTAGGAAAGGAGATATTTGATCCGGGACAGAGATAAATACTTGTTGCAAAATAAAATCCTTACATTTGTCTTGAGGACGAATCACGTCTCTAAAGAATAGCTTTCATTTTGTCTTTATTCATATATATACATACATACATACATACATATATATATATATATATATATATATATATATATATATGTGTGTGTGTGTGTGTGTGAATGCATGTATACGGAAAGAACGATATATATATATAAGCCAACCAACAAATTCATATCGAACCCCAAGGACATAGCCTCATCGAAGTATTTTTCGAAGTTATTTCCGGTTGCCTTGAAGCCTTCCTGCCAATCGATATTAGTTCATGCGCTTTGATGTGTTGAGAGAAAATTGCTTCAGGCCCCTCCCCATTAAAAACAGTGGATAGTTTTTTTTTATTGTTGTAGAGGTGAGGATTCTTCAGATACGTTTCCTATGCTCAGTATCTCCTCTTGTCACCCTTGAAAAAAACAAGCAAAAAATCACCAAAACAACAGAAAAATTATTGATGAAGATAGTCTTTTTTGCAAGAATCGCTGAAAAAAAAAATGGGTTTCTTTTGATAGAATGTCAATTCTTGTCCGTAGACAAATCTTTATGAACAAACACACTGTCGATGTTGTTATCATACACAAACATAACCACACACATATCTATCTATCTATCTATCTATCTATCTATCTATCTATCTATCTATCTACCTATGACAGTCTGTTCATATCTATCTATCTATCTATCTATCTATCTATCTATCTATCTATCTATCTATCTATCTTAGTCTGTTCATTATCTATCTATCTATCTATCTATAGCACTCTGTTCATATCTATCTATCTATCTATCTATCTATCTATCTGTCAGAGTCTTTTCATATCTATTTATATATCAATCGATTGATCAGTGCAGCATTGGGGAATCAGAGAACCGATTTCAAATTCCAGGTGAATCCATTACATTCTAATACCCATGGGAAAGGTCTGAATACACTTCTCCCTCACCAGCTACGGGTAAATAGCAGGACAGACTTGGTTCTATAGCTTTAGATGGCAACTTGTCTAGGAGAAGGACAACTCTGAATTCAAATCCTGCGGAGGTTCGCTTGGGGACCTTGTGGAACGTAGTGTACCAGGACTCTGTATTCGGCCCTTCAAAAGCTGGTTGGTTCTGCACAAAGCCTTCACCATTATAATCAAATCATATATGCTGGTGTCTCAGCTGTCAGTTCTTAGGAACTGAGCTGCTTGACCCTCATACGTCGAAAAAAAATGTCGGGAGAGTCTCGTATATATTTATTTTCTTATTTTTTATTTCTAACATGTTCCATTGGATAATAAACATATTATGTCTAATTTTTATAAAGATCTTTTCCAGTTCTATAATCAGATTCTTGATGTTGAAATGAAATACTTCAAGGAATGCGCCGTAGTTTTTTTCTAAACCAAGTACTTTCGATCTCGTCCAAGATATGAATGAAGATATGCTGCCTAAAATAGATCTAGTTTTATTTTTTAATCGGTATCACCCCATGAAAGGGAGTAAAACCACTATGACACTAGGTGTGGGGCTGAAGGATGTGGAAGAATTAGGAACAGAATCATTATTAATGAGCGGGAAGAGAAAACAATAATTAGGAGGACAGTAGATAGCGATTGACATTCCATTTAAATTTTTGCAGATTAAAGTTGGCTGGAAAGCATGGAGCCGGAAGTGAGTTCCAAAAACGAGAAATGCGAGAAAAGAAACTGTTAGCATAGAACTTACGGTTACGTCTAATCAGCTCAGATATAAACTGAGATCTCTACGCTTCGAGGATATTTGCGTCCATAGTCAAATGCGTCCCTGGATAATAGCGTACCTCTGATAATTTTTTGAAGCTTCTAAAGGTGATTACCATAAATAAATATATTGAAATGTACAATTTTATATTCAGTCAACTAAAGTGTCACCCTTCTGACAAGAAATCATTAATCAACTCAATATCATTATAATTATGAATAACTGGTATCCTAGTCTAATTGTATAGTTAACAGTTTCAAATATGAACGCAGTTATATATATTTACTATATAGAGAGACATAAGGATTATCAAACGCATGGTGGAATGTAAGTTTAAGCGTTTTAAGTATCCTTTTGTTTTTGGACCTGGTCTTTGTCCAGTTTATGTAAAACTACTATGGTTGGGTAGGGGAAGTCAGACATTTGCTGATTGGCGTGTGTGAATTTTTGCTTTCCTTCTATCAAGTGTGTTGCATTTAATACTATTCCTAGCTTCCTATCTTTCGCTAAATATAGTTTGCTCTACCTAGAAAATAATTTCGGTGATTTATCAATTGAAATATCGGTGTGAAGCTGACTATGTGGGTCGAACCAACTTGCGGTTGGATACACGGATTAGACGACACATGCCTGCCTATATAAGACAGGGTAGATTAAGCAACAGTAGTCGTTTGACTCTGTGAGTCAGCGACTAGAAATCATTGATTAGAAACATGGGTGGGGCCTCCTAATATGTTGACGGACCGTTCAGGATGCTGCACAGGCCTCAATAGGTTAAACATTGATCGTTTTTAGAGGCTGCTTATATCAATCTTCATCGATTGACTTTGTACAGGCAGGAGAACTTTCTTCATTTTCTCGGTTTCATGGGTGTGTGGTGTGTAATTTTCTCTCTTTTATACTCACTAGGAGCTTATTTAAACTGATTATTTGTTTTTAGATATAAACTTATTTTGGTCGTGGTTCCTTACCTACCTTCCCGCGTTGTTTCGTTTATATATATATATATATATATATATATATATATATATATATATATATATATATATATATATATATATATAATAAAAAGGCTTAAACACTAATATTCCATGGTCATAATTTATTCCATTGGAATCGTAAATACGATCCAATTCATCAGACCTACAAATTCAAAAAATTTTTTGAATTTGTAGGTCTGATGAATTTTTTGAATTTGTAGGTCTGATGAATTTTTTGAACTTGTAGGTCTGATGAATTGGATCGTATTTACGATTCCAATGGAATAAATTATGACCATGGAATATTAGTGTTTAAGCCTTTTTATTATATCCTTACTCTGTCCTGGACATTGAGTTCTACCTGGATTCTATCCTCTCGGAATTTTTTATTCTAAAATATACATGTGTATATATGCACCTGTGGATTTTGCAAATATATGTATATTTACCACTAATATTATCTATATATATATATATATATATATATATATATATATATATATAAAGTGAATTTTAATATGAATTTACTAAAGAGATTTCTGAAATTAGTACACTTATAATACATTTTAATGAAAATCGCATTTAACAATATCAAGAAATAGAAATCTATTGTATTAAAGTGTTATTAAAATAGATTAAATTAATAAATTAAATTATTTAAATCGGCGCCAGGGAAAGTAAACCCTTGACTTGGTTGGAAATAATCTTATTCCCTGAATATGGCTAAAATGGTTGAAAGCTCAATGTCGGAAAATATGATGATTAGCCGAAAGTGTGAGACACCTAGTGAGGACCGAACTCACTACTCACTACTCTGTCGTAATTGTTCTAACAAGACAATCTTGCTAACTATTACAACATGCCGAGGTGTCCCTCATGTTTTTCTACGCATAGCTGAAATTATAGGTCGGACAGTGAGAATTGAAGTCACTATTCAGTCGTAATTAATCCAGCGAGACAAGCTTATTAACCATTATATAACTTCGAGGTACCTCTAACGGTTTTCTAAGCGTAGCTTAGATGCGGTACAAGGCCGAATGTTTGAGGCATCCAGTGAGTATCGAACTCACTCCTCAGTCGTAATTAACTTAGCTTGCTAACCATTTAACCATATCGAAATGTCCCGATACGGTGATTTATTAAGTTTTTGTATAGTTGTTGTTCGAGTAAGGATTGCCTCGTCAGAATGGAAATCATTTAGCGAGACAAGCTTGTTAACCATTACATCACGTCGAAGTGCCCAAGTATCGGAAAGTATGTTGACCGTTTAAAATACTCATTGGATAACAAAAATAAATAATTCGAAAAAATTTCTTAAAAGACATCATTTCAATGACGTTAATGAAAACGCCATTATATACATTGATTATCTAAACGTAGCTTAGATGTGGCACAAGGCTGAAATTATGGGGTACCCAGTGAGAATCGAACTCACTATTCAATCGTAATTGATCTAGTGAGACAAGTTAGCCATGCCGAAGAGATCTAGAAGGTTTATTACACTAATTTATTAAGCGTAGTTTAGATGTGGCATAAGGCCGAAAGTATGTGGCACCCAGTGAGGACCGAACTCACTCTTCAGTCGTAACTGTTTTAACGAGACAAGCTTGTTAACCATTACACGACGCCGAGGTGCCGAAATACCATTTTATGTATATTATTTATCGGATAGGTGTATATTTTTCTCTTAATCCAATTCTGATCATTATTTGAATCTAATACCGAAACCATTTTTTCTTTGTAATCTCTTGTAACATTTCCAGGACACTTAAGATTTTTTTGTCTTGTTTACCATACGTTTCACTGATTCTTCTATTACGAACTTCTTTTTTTGATTTTTATCTATTTCTTCATTTTTCTTATTATTCTCTTTTCCTGCGTGTGAAGGTTTGAACAGATTCTTTTTAGTTGTTGGTGTGAACTTCTTTTTTTTCTGAAAAAAAACAAAAAAAAAAAACAAAAAAAAAAACAAAAAAAAAAACAAAAAACATAATTGAAAACTGTTCTAAAAAGTTTTTGCGGCCAAACAGGAAAAAGATGTGGTCAGTCACGTTTTCGGACAGAGAAGAAAGGCGAAGTAGCCACCTATAAAAGGAAAAACAAAAAAGAAAGGTAATTGGCGGATGGAGGCTTGGAGTTTTGAAGTGCAAAGAAAACAAAGAGACATGGAAAGAAGCAAACAGAATGTTAAAAAAAGTAATAGCCTTTGAAAATCTTGCCGCAAGGTTTCCTATTCAGTCGCTTTTACAGACGGTGAGAACGGACCCCACTTCCATATTTTTAATCCATTCATAGCAAAATAACTTTATAGATACTTGCGTTTCTTTTATTTCTCGTCTCTAATTTTTATTACGCATATTCCTTTCGAAATGTGGCACTTCTCATTTACTAATATTTTTGTGGCTCATCTTGAAAACTACTTTTAGATTTCGATATCTCTCTGCAAAACAAGAAACATGACACGCTTAAAAACATTTTGTTTTGTTTCTGTGTTTGCCGGAAGTATCCGAAACCATCCGAACATTACCGAATGAAATGACATTCGAGATTTACTTATTATTTCCTATTTTTCGTTCTGCATGGAGAAAAATTTATTCTTTGAAGGGAAAAAAACATCTTAAATTTTTTTTTTAAATGTTAAATTATTTTTATTATACTTTATTTCAAAGATACATAATTTCCCAGAGAATTCACGGCATTCTAGGTTGTAGTTGCCACGAAACTCTGTAAAAATTACCAAACGTTAGAATTTCTTTCAGCCATATATATATATATATATATATATATATCCTAGTATAGGATTGGTGTATACGGAGTAAATTCCAACAATTACTATTCTTAAAAGGGTGCTCAATACAGAGTAAAGCAAATATAATTATTTATTCTAAAAATAAAACATAAATATGCTATAAAATCACTGCAAAAATAGCCATTTCGTTTCAACACTTCTGGCGTGATGGTGCTGAATATAGAATAAAGCGTTATATATATATATATATATAATTATTTATTTTAAAATTATGACATAAATATATTATAAAAACATTTTGTGATTTTATAATATATTTATGTTATAATTTTAGAATAAATAATTATATATATATATATATATATATATATATATATATATATATATATATAGAGAGAGAGAGAGAGATAGAGATATATATATATAAAGTAATCCTAAGGAGCCTACCAAGGTTTCACCAAAACGGATCTTCACGGTAAAGCTGACTCTAGATTATGGAATTTTTTTTCTTTGGACCTTGAACTTAAACACTTGATTGTTTTCGCCTTATTTTAGTGTTCTTGGTTCTTTCTTTTTTATTTCCCATTTTTCCTCGTTTACTGATTAGTTCTATTACAAGTTAAACTATATCTTCTCGTTTTCACTCTCGCGTGGTCATGTCTGACGTCACGAGCTACGACGCGATGAGTTTGTCGTTGCTTTGAAATTTATCATGCAACAAAAACAGACTATCATTGTTTCGTCCGTGTATTGTTTGATATATTGAAAAGTAATTGTTATCTTTGATAATAGCTTATTTAAGCACAAAGCTTAGATTGGATTTAAACATGTATCAATATGGTGATTTCCTTTCGTCCTTAAATGATAATTTTATTAAGTTTATATATATATATATATATATATATATATATATATATATATATATATATATATTGTGTATATTTAGGCAGTAATTTTTCATTGATGCATGTTTCATTAAATAATATAATGAAGTTCCTTTCATATTGTCTGATAAGCTTAATAACATTATCATTATATATATATATATATATATATATATATATATATATATATATATGGGGAAAATGTATAACAAACTGTAAAAGATTTCTTGTGACGCGTTTTCTTTTTTCGGAATAAATTTGTTATGTTATTGCGACTACACATGCGCACAAAAACGAGGGATGCTGGGATTTTTTTTGAATTTATTTATTTTTTTTAATCTAGACGATTTGGTTTAAATTCTTTTCCTATCCGTAAATTAAATAGTAAATATCCCAAACTGTTATAATAGAAATTCTTCCAGGAATGCTGAAATGTTGTATGACCTGTGGCACAAATTTACTGTAGATGACCTTGTGATCAAGGCACTCTCTAGATATTTTTATCGTAGTGAATTCACATTTTCCGAGACAATACGTAAAATACGTTGGTTGTCCAACATAACGAGACTGAACACAGTTTTAATATAAATATGCTACTCTGATCAAACCACAAGACTCGTCACAAAAAACCTTTTTCAACATTGTCATATGTTTTTCTACAACGGTGTTCTTGATATATAAAAAAATATATATATTGTTACTACATTCAAGAATTGGATGTGCCTAAAGTGATTATGCTGTTTAGAGTAATCACTCGTGATGACAACGTTATCCTTCCATTCATCTTCGCACGGGGCCTCAGACTCAACACAGAGGCTTACATAAACTGCCTTGAGGAGGTAGTGCTGCTCTGGGTCAAGAGAGTGGCTGCTGTTAGAGCATATGTCTGGCAGACGAAGCCAATCATGGCTGTCAGATAATTTCTGCGATTACAACACTCCTTAGATATAGCCACCTAACTCCCCAGATTCTAAGCCCCTTGATGTGGGGGTGCAGTTGAGAGGGAGAACAACAAAGCTCCGTGTAACACCAAAGATGAACTAAAGACATAGATTATAGCAGCATTCACAGACTTAAGCAAGGAGAAGCCGTTCAGAAGAGTTGCAGTTGATTACGAAGTCGTCTGAAGACCGTGGTTGAAGCCATTGGCGATTTTCTTGGATGAATTTTCTCTAGTATTTCAAGATATTTTTCTGTAATTTTGGTAAATATGTCTGTTAAAATGAAGATGTCAGTGTTATTTTCATATTTCAGTATAATTAAATGAAAATTTATCCATTACACACTGTAATACACGCAATCTACATAAATCCAACTTTTTAAAAAAATTAATCAGCTTTTCTGACGATCACAAAAGCGTAAAACCCAGGATCAGAAACTCAATATATATATATACATACATACATATACATATACATATATATATATATATAATCATCCACAGACAGACTGTTTCCTCAGTGTGGCTAGACGTCTGATTGCATCAAGCCGGGATCGAAACCCTTCTATCTATCTATCTATCTATCTATCTATCTATATATATATATATATACATATAGTCATCCACACAGACTGTTTCGCTATATCACAGCTCCTCAGTGTGGCTAGACGTCCGATTGCATCGAGCCGGGATCGAAACCCTTATATATATATATATATATATATATATATAGATAGATAGATAGATAGATATGATAGGAGTGCGTACTTTTAATCATTTCACCAAGACGAAAGGGAATCCAGAGAGCGAAAGAAACTTAGAAAACCTTAAGAAATTAAAAGAAAAGGAATGCAAGAAGTCAGAAGAGTTCTCCAAGAAAAGTGTGAGAAAAGAAACTGTTAGCATAGGACTTACGGTATTTTAGTAGTAAAATGTTTAGACATAACTGTACCGTGAAAAATCTATTGAAAAGGCGCAAGAAAGCTACATTATAACGTTGGGACAGTGACTTAAACCGAGATGCCAGGTCATGAATGATATTGCAGATTCTTCTTTTAAATTTTCTGACGAATATCTAGACACATAGCAGAAACACCACCCTAAATTTGGCAGTAATATTGAGTGCATTTACGAATTGTAGTCTTATAAAATTGCAAGATGGATTCGGGCGTGAAAAATATTTAGTACTACACAATGAACTTACTTTCCTAGAAGCAGACCTATTTACTGATTCAATTTAATCTGAGGGGACAATCTCATCCCGAGAGAAGACACAAGGAGTCACTCTCCTGGATGTTTTTTTCAGGTTATTTAAAGCTAGAAAATAGTTTTACATTTTAAGAATTTTTTCAGATGAAAATGATTTATTCTCCGCCTTGCAACCCTTATTCCAACGACAAAAGGTTGTTAGCTTCAAGTTGATATCAGACCTATACGGCTTACATAATATTTAGTTTTGATTTCCTTCTTCCCTCTCTCTTACAACCATCTTACTCAGTAACCCTCTACTTTGAGTGGCCCTTGGGTCTTTTATTGAATGAACCATAAGTACATAATATATATATATATATATATATATATATATATATATATATATATATATATATATATATATATCTTTATGGGATCTTACCCATAATAATAATAATAATGGACTATTCCATACTCAAATACAGCGCCTCAGGTGTAGGCAAGAGTCAGTAGTTCAAGTGGAGTCAGTAGTTCAAGTCGAGTCAAGAGTCGAGTCAGAGGCAGTCCGAAACAGAGTCGCGTTCAGACAATTACTGCAATACATTGGAATAGTGATACTGGTCGAGACTACATTGTTCTCTCTACTAAACCTGATTCTTCGTACTAACACTTCTACTTCTCTGTATATATTCCTGTTTGTAATATATCTGTGTTATTCCATACCAATGTTCGCGTTCTTCTTTATTGGTTCTACATTGGACTATGACCGTGGTACAAGGAACCGGACCATAACACACACACACACACACACACACACACACACACACATACATATATATATAGATAGATAGATACATACATATATATATATATATATATGTGTGTGTGTGTGTGTATATATATATATATATATATATATATATATATATATATATATACGTGCATGCAGACACACACACACACACACACACATATATGGAAAAAGTTTTCCTCTGACGCGTTTCGTCCCTTAGGATTTTATCAAACTAAGTTGTTTACGTTGATGTAGCTACGCATGCGCATGAAAGAGAGACGCTGAAAATAAAATATAGAGAATAAAACTATAAACAATCTTATAAATAAATAACGCTTATTATTTTTGCTGTAAATTCTCAAAAACAAGAAAATATATATAAATTCACTTTCATCACGTTTAGACTTTATTCCAATTCTAATAATCGCTTTTTAAAACATTGCCAAGGAGAGAAGGTCGTTAAAATAATTGCGGTGTGAATGGAAAAACCGTTCTTTTGACACTGTTTTTTTTTTTTTTTGTTTTTTGTTTTTGCGGGCACGAAGGTGTATGCTTTCCCATTGAATAATGTCGTCACATCTGGTCAGATGCTGCTTCTATGCATTTAGAGTTTCTTGATAAAGTACAAAGAAGAATCTGCAATATTATTGGTCCTGCAATTCTGTTAATCATCTTAAAGGACCATTCTTACCTTTCATCAACGTGACTGATACTAACCTCCAGCATGACGTATGCTAATCTCCAGAATGACTGGTACTACTTTCCAGCATGACTGATGCTAACCTCCAGCATGACTTATGTTAACCTCCAGCGTGAATTATGCTAACCTCCAGCATGATTGATACTAACCTCCAGCATGACTGATGCTAACCTCCAGCACGACTTATGCTAACCTCCAACATGACTGATACTAACCTCCAGCATGACTTATGCTAACGTCTAGCATGACCTATGCTAACCTCTAGCGCGATTTATGCTGACCTCCAGGACGACTTATGCAAACCTCCAGCACGACATGCTAACCTTCAGCATGACTGATGCTAACATCTAGCATGACTGGTACTAACCTCCAGCATGGCTTATGTTAACCTCCAGTACGACTTATGCTAACCTCCAGTACGAGTGGTACTAACCTCCAACATGACTGGTAGTAACCCCTAGCGTAACTGATGCTAACCTCCAGCATGACTGATGCTAACGTCCAGGACATAAATTCACTTCGCCTTCTAGGTCTTACTCTTGCCACTGATATTTTTGCGGGCACAAAGATCCGAGTTTGCCATTCATTGTATGGGCGGATGGCAGACCCTTTTTTGTGCGCTGTCAAGAATGTGCAAATATATTTTAGGAGAGGACAAGAATCCATGTCTAAACAATCATCCCTGCTTTGTTTTAAAACATTTGCGTATTTGTGCGTGCATGGGAAATAAAGCTTGGCTGTCTTTGACATTTCTCTTGTGATATAATGAATGATGCATTCACCCTTTTGGAAAATAAGGGGAAAAAATAACGAGGGGAGATAACAACGTCATGTTTATTTCATGTCGTTGTTGTTGTTTTTTTTTTTGTTTTTTTTTTTATCCTAACAAGCTTCTTACAAAATACAACCTAATTTTACTTATCTTGACGTCAAGCCTGCATTTCAGAAAGACCTTGTTAAAATTTTACTACCGTTATCATTGACGTCTACAAAGAAATGAATTTGGTGTTTAAAAAAATCTATAAATTATTCTCTAGCGAAATTAGAAAAAATCGTATGAGGTCGAATGTTTGTCAAATTAAAAGAAAAAATATAACACGAAAAAAAATATTAAAAATGTTGTTCACTGGGAAGGTGGGATTTGATGCTAACGAAGACGTTTGAAGAAATTATAAAGAGAAAAAGAGACAAAGAAGAAAAAAAAAGAGGAAGAAGAAAGGGATAAAAAAAAAAAATAAAAAGACATGTAAAGAAGAAAAATAAATAAATAATTAATAAAAAGACGTGGAATGAAGACGTAAAAGTAAAAAGCATCAGCTAAAGAAGAAGAAAAAGAAATAAAGAAAAAAGAGAAGAAGAAGAAAAAGAAATAAAGAAAAAAGAGAAGAAGAAGAAAAATGAAAATATAGCAGCAAAAAAAAGAAAAGAAAAGAAAAAAAGAAACTGATGAAGGAGGCGAATAGAAAGAAAGAAGACGTAGAAAAAAGAAGAAAAGAAACAAGGAAAAAGAAGAGGAAGAAAAAGAATAAGCATCAACAGTAAAAGGAGAATACGTTCAGTCGTAGTAGAAGTAGTAGTAGTAGTAGTAGCAGCAGCAGCAGCAGAAGAAGAAGAAGAAGAAGAAGAAGAAGAAGAAGAAGAAGAAAAGGAAAGGAACAGAGAAATTGCAACAGGAGAAATAAATGCGAAAGGGAACATTAGAAGAAACTGGGGAAAAAGAAAAGGATAAACAAAATAATAATAATAATAATAAGAAGAAGAAGAAGAAGAAGAAGAAGAAGAAGAAGAAGAAAAAGAAAAAGAAAAAAAGAAGTAGTAGTAGAAGAGAAGAAACAGCATAAAAAAGAGACGAATAAAAATTCTGAAGAAGGAAAGAAAGGAGACAGAGAAAAAGAGAGAAGCAAGAAGCAGAATAAACAACGATAAAAAGAGACGAATAAAGATTCTTCAAAAGGAAAAAGGAAAAAAAAGAAAGAAGGAAATGAAGTAAGAGAGAAAAGAAAAAGAAGAAAAAGAAGAACAACAATAACAACAAAACATCAGCAAAAAGAGACGATTTAAGATGCTGAAAAAGAAGAAGATAAAGGAAGAAGAAAAAGAAGCAAGAGACAAATAGAGGAAAGACGATAAAGAAAAAGAAGATAAAGGAAGAAGAAAAAGAAGCAAGAGACAAAAAGAGGAAAGACGATAAAGAAAAAGAAGATAAAGGAAGAAGAAAAAGAAGCAAGAGACAAAAAGAGGAAAGACGATAAAGAAAAAGAAGATAAAGGAAGAAGAAAAAGAAGCAAGAGACAAAAAGAGGAAAGACGATAAAGAAGAAGAAGATAAAGGAAGAAGAAAAAGAAGCAAGAGACAAAAAGAGGAAAGACGATAAAGAAGAAGAAGATAAAGGAAGAAGAAAAAGAAGCAAGAGACAAATAGAGGAAAGACGATAAAGAAAAAGAAGATAAAGGAAGAAGAAAAAGAAGCAAGAGACAAAAAGAGGAAAGACGATAAAGAAGAAGAAGATAAAGGAAGAAGAAAAAGAAGCAAGAGACAAAAAGAGGAAAGACGATAAAGAAGAAGAAGATAAAGGAAGAAGAAAAAGAAGCAAGAGACAAAAAGAGGAAAGACGATAAAGAAAAAGAAGATAAAGGAAGAAGAAAAAGAAGCAAGAGACAAAAAGAGGAAAGACGATAAAGAAAAAGAAGATAAAGGAAGAAGAAAAAGAAGCAAGAGACAAAAAGAGGAAAGACGATAAAGAAGAAGAAGATAAAGGAAGAAGAAAAAGAAGCAAGAGACAAAAAGAGGAAAGACGATAAAGAAGAAGAAGATAAAGGAAGAAGAAAAAGAAGCAAGAGACAAAAAGAGGAAAGACGATAAAGAAGAAGAAGATAAAGGAAGAAGAAAAAGAAGCAAGAGACAAATAGAGGAAAGACGATAAAGAAGAAGAAGATAAAGGAAGAAGAAAAAGAAGCAAGAGACAAAAAGAGGAAAGACGATAAAGAAAAAGAAGATAAAGGAAGAAGAAAAAGAAGCAAGAGACAAAAAGAGGAAAGACGATAAAGAAGAAGAAGATAAAGGAAGAAGAAAAAGAAGCAAGAGACAAAAAGAGGAAAGACGATAAAGAAAAAGAAGATAAAGGAAGAAGAAAAAGAAGCAAGAGACAAAAAGAGGAAAGACGATAAAGAAGAAGAAGATAAAGGAAGAAGAAAAAGAAGCAAGAGACAAAAAGAGGAAAGACGATAAAGAAGAAGAAGATAAAGGAAGAAGAAAAAGAAGCAAGAGACAAAAAGAGGAAAGACGATAAAGAAAAAGAAGATAAAGGAAGAAGAAAAAGAAGCAAGAGACAAAAAGAGGAAAGACGATAAAGAAGAAGAAGATAAAGGAAGAAGAAAAAGAAGCAAGAGACAAAAAGAGGAAAGACGATAAAGAAGAAGAAGATAAAGGAAGAAGAAAAAGAAGCAAGAGACAAAAAGAGGAAAGACGATAAAGAAAAAGAAGATAAAGGAAGAAGAAAAAGAAGCAAGAGACAAAAAGAGGAAAGACGATAAAGAAGAAGAAGATAAAGGAAGAAGAAAAAGAAGCAAGAGACAAAAAGAGGAAAGACGATAAAGAAGAAGAAGATAAAGGAAGAAGAAAAAGAAGCAAGAGACAAAAAGAGGAAAGACGATAAAGAAGAAGAAGATAAAGGAAGAAGAAAAAGAAGCAAGAGACAAAAAGAGGAAAGACGATAAAGAAGAAGAAGATAAAGGAAGAAGAAAAAGAAGCAAGAGACAAATAGAGGAAAGACGATAAAGAAGAAGAAGATAAAGGAAGAAGAAAAAGAAGCAAGAGACAAAAAGAGGAAAGACGATAAAGAAGAAGAAGATAAAGGAAGAAGAAAAAGAAGCAAGAGACAAAAAGAGGAAAGACGATAAAGAAGAAGAAGATAAAGGAAGAAGAAAAAGAAGCAAGAGACAAAAAGAGGAAAGACGATAAAGAAGAAGAAGATAAAGGAAGAAGAAAAAGAAGCAAGAGACAAAAAGAGGAAAGACGATAAAGAAAAAGAAGATAAAGGAAGAAGAAAAAGAAGCAAGAGACAAAAAGAGGAAAGACGATAAAGAAGAAGAAGATAAAGGAAGAAGAAAAAGAAGCAAGAGACAAAAAGAGGAAAGACGATAAAGAAGAAGAAGATAAAGGAAGAAGAAAAAGAAGCAAGAGACAAAAAGAGGAAAGACGATAAAGAAAAAGAAGATAAAGGAAGAAGAAAAAGAAGCAAGAGACAAAAAGAGGAAAGACGATAAAGAAGAAGAAGATAAAGGAAGAAGAAAAAGAAGCAAGAGACAAAAAGAGGAAAGACGATAAAGAAGAAGAAGATAAAGGAAGAAGAAAAAGAAGCAAGAGACAAAAAGAGGAAAGACGATAAAGAAGAAGAAGATAAAGGAAGAAGAAAAAGAAGCAAGAGACAAAAAGAGGAAAGACGATAAAGAAAAAGAAGATAAAGGAAGAAGAAAAAGAAGCAAGAGACAAAAAGAGGAAAGACGATAAAGAAGAAGAAGATAAAGGAAGAAGAAAAAGAAGCAAGAGACAAAAAGAGGAAAGACGATAAAGAAGAAGAAGATAAAGGAAGAAGAAAAAGAAGCAAGAGACAAAAAGAGGAAAGACGATAAAGAAAAAGAAGATAAAGGAAGAAGAAAAAGAAGCAAGAGACAAAAAGAGGAAAGACGATAAAGAAGAAGAAGATAAAGGAAGAAGAAAAAGAAGCAAGAGACAAAAAGAGGAAAGACGATAAAGAAGAAGAAGATAAAGGAAGAAGAAAAAGAAGCAAGAGACAAAAAGAGGAAAGACGATAAAGAAGAAGAAGATAAAGGAAGAAGAAAAAGAAGCAAGAGACAAAAAGAGGAAAGACGATAAAGAAGAAGAAGATAAAGGAAGAAGAAAAAGAAGCAAGAGACAAATAGAGGAAAGACGATAAAGAAAAAGAAGATAAAGGAAGAAGAAAAAGAAGCAAGAGACAAAAAGAGGAAAGACGATAAAGAAAAAGAAGATAAAGGAAGAAGAAAAAGAAGCAAGAGACAAAAAGAGGAAAGACGATAAAGAAGAAGAAGATAAAGGAAGAAGAAAAAGAAGCAAGAGACAAAAAGAGGAAAGACGATAAAGAAAAAGAAGATAAAGGAAGAAGAAAAAGAAGCAAGAGACAAAAAGAGGAAAGACGATAAAGAAAAAGAAGATAAAGGAAGAAGAAAAAGAAGCAAGAGACAAAAAGAGGAAAGACGATAAAGAAGAAGAAGATAAAGGAAGAAGAAAAAGAAGCAAGAGACAAAAAGAGGAAAGACGATAAAGAAGAAGAAGATAAAGGAAGAAGAAAAAGAAGCAAGAGACAAAAAGAGGAAAGACGATAAAGAAGAAGAAGATAAAGGAAGAAGAAAAAGAAGCAAGAGACAAATAGAGGAAAGACGATAAAGAAAAAGAAGATAAAGGAAGAAGAAAAAGAAGCAAGAGACAAAAAGAGGAAAGACGATAAAGAAAAAGAAGATAAAGGAAGAAGAAAAAGAAGCAAGAGACAAAAAGAGGAAAGACGATAAAGAAAAAGAAGATAAAGGAAGAAGAAAAAGAAGCAAGAGACAAAAAGAGGAAAGACGATAAAGAAAAAGAAGATAAAGGAAGAAGAAAAAGAAGCAAGAGACAAAAAGAGGAAAGACGATAAAGAAAAAGAAGATAAAGGAAGAAGAAAAAGAAGCAAGAGACAAAAAGAGGAAAGACGATAAAGAAGAAGAAGATAAAGGAAGAAGAAAAAGAAGCAAGAGACAAAAAGAGGAAAGACGATAAAGAAAAAGAAGATAAAGGAAGAAGAAAAAGAAGCAAGAGACAAAAAGAGGAAAGACGATAAAGAAGAAGAAGATAAAGGAAGAAGAAAAAGAAGCAAGAGACAAAAAGAGGAAAGACGATAAAGAAAAAGAAGATAAAGGAAGAAGAAAAAGAAGCAAGAGACAAAAAGAGGAAAGACGATAAAGAAGAAGAAGATAAAGGAAGAAGAAAAAGAAGCAAGAGACAAAAAGAGGAAAGACGATAAAGAAAAAGAAGATAAAGGAAGAAGAAAAAGAAGCAAGAGACAAAAAGAGGAAAGACGATAAAGAAAAAGAAGATAAAGGAAGAAGAAAAAGAAGCAAGAGACAAAAAGAGGAAAGACGATAAAGAAGAAGAAGATAAAGGAAGAAGAAAAAGAAGCAAGAGACAAAAAGAGGAAAGACGATAAAGAAGAAGATAAAGGAAGAAGAAAAAGAAGCAAGAGACAAAAAGAGGAAAGACGATAAAGAAGAAGATAAAGGAAGAAGAAAAAGAAGCAAGAGACAAAAAGAGGAAAGACGATAAAGAAAAAGAAGATAAAGGAAGAAGAAAAAGAAGCAAGAGACAAATAGAGGAAAGACGATAAAGAAGAAGAAGAAGATAAAGAAATAGAAGAAAACAGTAGCAGAAAGAGATGAATAAAGATACTGAAAATGAAGATAAAGAGAAGGACAGAAGTAAAAGAAGTAAGCGACAAAGAGGAATGAAGAAGAAGAAGAAGAAGAAGAAGAAGAAGAAGAAGAAGAAGAAGAAATTATGGCTTGTGATGAAAGGATTCTGTAATTTTTGATGATTATACGGAAAAGAACTCTGAAGAGAAGATTGGTCGAATATTGGTAAAGAAGGAAAATAAGGAATTCATTGGAAGAAATTTAAGAGGAATTGTCAATATCATGGTAAACATGAAAATGGCGGCAAAAATTGACGAGCAAAAGACATAAAAATAGAATAGGGAAATAAAAAAACAAAACAAAGGAAGAAAATTTAATAATAATAATAATAATAATAATAATAATAATAATAATAAGAATAATGTTCGTCAAACGAGTAGCGGTGGAGGAAGATGATGACTATAGAAATAGAAAATAAATGAGCGAAAATAAAATATAGCGAAAAAATAACTTGAAAAACAATGGCGAATTTATCCGTCGGCTAGTAATGAAAAATGCATTTGTTCTTCGATAGTCAAAGTTTTAAGAAAGAGTGTTGAAAGGAAGAATTTCAATTAGGATTTTATAATAAATAAGTAAATAAATATTCTATCAGGAGAGCAGGAAAAGTATGACAGCTAACGTGATTTAGTCAGATCTTCGTCAGCAAGATAAGGTAACTTGTTATTTTTCTTACACCCTTTCTGATTATAACAACAAAATTTACAACTAAATCTCCCTTTTTCTCTCTCTATGATATATACATCTAACATACTTCCATATTATAGAGATCATCAAGAACAACACACAAAAATTCAACAGACCAATTTTGTCTATAAATTCACAAGCCTACTTGGAGAATATATCTCTAATAATAATAATAATAATAATAATAATAATAATAATTAGAACAACATTGGTTACAAAACCACTACATTATCGCGCCGATTAACGTACTATTGATCTAAAAACAGTTTCATTAAAATGTATATCCTCGACAAACACAACAATTAAACACAAGAATCTGACAAATCTTTAACCATAAATCAAAAGTAGTATATAATATAAACTGTAGAAAACGTTTACAAATCCGAGAAGAATTAAGCATAAACGACAAATAATCCGACAACAAAATGTTAATATATTGTGAATATATTTCCGAAAACAAAAAGGAAGACACAAGACGAAATATCAAACGAAGATGCGAAGACGCGATATTTGAAAAGGATAAAACCGACATAGAACAAAACCTTTTTGATAATGGGTTATAACAGCTGAAATAATTCAAACATTAGAAAATTGATATTTAAATATGTACCGAAAACTAGAAAGGGGTCCAAAATAAAAAAAATATTCTTAGCAAAGAATTTTCGTAGGTCTTAGGCCAAACTTAGAGAAGTGAAAAATTGCGAACCAAATAAACGCAATAATAATAATAATAATAATAATAATAATAATAATAATAATACTAATAATAATAATAATAATAATAGATATATCATGGCATAGCCACACGTCTCTACATCTGAATTTAACTTTTGAAAATCCTAGATCTGTGAAATCTAAGAAGCATACATAATCCCTTATATCGATTGCACAACGCTGAGTTTAATGCCAACGGAATTTTCAAGTGCTTATATTAGGTTGGTGCAAAAATAATGACGTAATAATGTCGTTTTTTGACATTAAAAAATACGTCAAAAAACGACATTATTACGTCATTATTTTTGCACCAACCTAATATTACAAAAAAATATTTAGAAAAAATTAGCACTTGAAAATTGCGTTGGAATGAAGTTCCGAATTATGCAATCAATGTGAAGTTTTATGTATATTATTTAATATATCAAATACCTATATTATTTAACATTGAGCACTGTTTTTCTTACGATATATTGTATATATATATATATATATATATATATATATATATATATATATTTGTATGTATGTATTTGAATACGAATGCTCGCTCGTACATCCACCTAAATTTACCCGTTTGATTATATATATTTGCAAATATATATATATATATATATATATATATATATATATATATATATATATATATATATATATATACTTAAAGATTTGATTGGTAGTACAAAATTAAATTACCGCCATGAAAAGACAACAATTATATTTATTGCCATTCATTTTAATAAGTAAAGGTAAAACTGAAAAATGCTTGAAAACCATATCCGACGAACCTTGTGTGCGAAATTTGGTAGACGGAACTCATTGGGTGCCGCTGATTGTTGTGTTAGCACGAAGTCATCGTGACCGAGGGTTTGAGTGTGCTGGCCTTGTTCAGATTGTTAATCACACTAGATAACCTGCTCTCATCCTTATATTGCAACGAAGGTCCACTCAGCGTAGTTACAGTATAAACAACAGGTGGGATATATGGGTTTTGAACAAGCACAAATATACCTGAGTAGGCGTCTGCAACAGGGATTAGTTAACCGCCCTAGTAGACGAGCATCTTCGGATACGAGTGGTCAGCCATTATTATTATGTGGGTGTTAAATTCTCCAAACCTCTTTTTATGTTCTTGAATTATATATCATTGTTATCATTAGTTAGTTTGTAATTACAATACACGTAAAATCTCTGCAATATTGATAAGGGTTTTCAAAATGCGATCGAACGGTAAAACTTGGAGTATAATAATCTTTGGAGATTGAAACATTATTATTAGAGATAAGATATACGATAGATATATTTTCTAAACACCAATCGAATTGGATAAGAGGTAGGTGAATCATTTCATCGATTTCCAAAACAGACTTTGCTTCGTCTTTTAATCATAAATCGTCATCTGTCTTATCGATTGAGTCAGCTGTCGTATTTAGACAGGATTCCCGATGACGAAGAATGCCGAATTAAAGACCGTCGATAAAAAAAAGCCTGTGAAATTAAGTAGAGTGAAATTCTACTCGAAAATTGAGTAATTGACAACGCTTCATCTAATTAAATTAAAGGAATTACAAAATATATATATATATATATATATATATATATATATATTTGACACAGAATTCTGAGTAAATTCCTGGCAAATTCCGACCAAATCTTATGAGATAAGCAAATTACAAGAGATGCTCCAAAATTAATGCGCCCTGATTATCTCCAAAGAAAACTACAATTGATAGAGGGAGCACAATAATACCGTTAAATAGATCTTGTTTTCAATTATAAAATTTCGCGCGTTAACAGCTGTAAATTGATGCTACTGCCAAAATGCATTACCCACCGCCTAACTGTGCTCGCATCCACTATTTGATTTCCCAAAACATTCAGCAAGCGTTCAGGAATGTCAATAGGTGGAATTAGAGCGGTTAGGCACGTCAGGCTAAATGACGGTTCCGTATGGGATGCAGGTTCGAATCCTGTCAAAGGACGAATATTTCCTATGAAAATTCCTCGGACATTCAGGCCGATAAATGTTATTTAATACTGTTTATTATAAAACAGAGCATTTACTTAAATACTTGTATCTATAAAAAGAACGTTAAACATAAAAATGTCTTTAATAAATAAATTGTCAGACTTTGTCCATTTCTTAATATATATATATATATATATATATATATATATATATATATATATAAATTCATGAATCATATATTATATATATATATATATATAAATTCATGAATCATTCATACAAAAAACAAATATAGAGGTTAATGATATAAATGGCGAGAATACTTCGTCGCAAACAATCTAAATAAGATACATCAACCCCGAACCTGTATATGAATGATATGATCCCCGTTTATAAATTCCAGTTGCATAAGGTCTTTTTAATTTTACAAGCTTTCGTCTATTCCTACAGACATCATCAGGTATGGAAGTAGATTTTGTTCTTGTTATGCATCTGTGCGATTTTATTCGGCAGTAGTTCATGTTTGTAGCTCTTTCTTTTTTTTAAAACCTTTTTTTCCCTCGAGATTGATTTGATTATTGGCAAATCAAAAATTCGAGAGTTTTTCGAAACGTGTATACTTATCTCTATTTGTATATATACATATATATATATATATATATATATATATATATGTGTGTGTGTGTGTGTGTGTGTGTGTGTGTGTTGTTCTTTCTCCTTTTCGTTTTTTCCTTCTTTCTCACTTCTTCTTTCTTGATTCTTTAAAGTTTAAAGCTAAGCATCCGATGGAAGAGAACATATTTTTTTTTGTTTTGAGAATTTACAACAAAAATATTAAACAGTATTTATTTATTAGATTTTTTTATATAAGAGAATGATTTTATATTTACATCATTCTAAAACTAATAGAATTGTATAAAGTCTAATAGAATGCAATGTTTATCATTTACCAATTTATCAAGAATTAAATATGTAAACAATTTTTATTCATATATTTATAGACATTTATAAGAATATTAAAATATTTGAAGCAGCTCTAAGGAAATCCTTATTAATTACCATTTTATAAAGTTCGAGTGACTTATCAATTCGCTGATACTTTGACAACCATTCCAATAAGCACTATAATAAATAGTGTAAATAGATAAATTAATAATAATAAATAGATAAATATAATAATAATTAGATAAATATAATAATAAATATATAAATATAATAATAATAAATAGATAAATTAATAATATAATAATAAATAGATAAATATAATAATAAATAGATAAATTAATAATAATAAATAGATAAATTAATAATATATTAATAAATAGATAAATATAATAATAAATAGATAAATATAATAATAAATAGATAAATTAATAATAATAAATAGATAAATTAATAATATATTAATAAATAGATAAATATAATAATAAATAGATAAATATAATAATAAATAGATAAATTAATAATAATAAATAGATAAATATAATAATAAATAGATAAATATAATAATAAATAGATAAATTAATAATAATAAATAGATAAATTAATAATATAATAATAAATAGATAAATATAATAATAAATAGATAAATTAATAATAATAAATAGATAAATTAATAATATATTAATAAATAGATAAATATAATAATAAATAGATAAATATAATAATAAATAGATAAATTAATAATAATAAATAGATAAATATAATAATAAATAGATAAATATAATAATAAATAGATAAATTAATAATAATAAATAGATAAATTAATAATATAATAATAAATAGATAAATATAATAATAAATAGATAAATATAATAATAAATAGATAAATTAATAATAATAAATAGGTAAATTAATAATATAATAATAAATAGATAAATATAATAATAAATAGATAAATTAATAATAATAAATAGATAAATTAATAATATATTAATAAATAGATAAATATAATAATAAATAGATAAATATAATAATAAATAGATAAATATAATAATAAATAGATAAATTAATAATAATAAATAGATAAATTGATAATATATTAATAAATAGATAAATATAATAATAAATAGATAAATATAATAATAAATAGATAAATTAATAATAATAAATAGATAAATATAATAATAAATAGATAAATATAATAATAAATAGATAAATTAATAATAATAAATAGATAAATTAATAATATAATAATAAATAGATAAATATAATAATAAATAGATAAATTAATAATAATAAATAGATAAATTAATAATATATTAATAAATAGATAAATATAATAATAAATAGATAAATATAATAATAAATAGATAAATTAATAATAATAAATAGATAAATATAATAATAAATAGATAAATATAATAATAAATAGATAAATTAATAATAATAAATAGATAAATTAATAATATAATAATAAATAGATAAATATAATAATAAATAGATAAATATAATAATAAATAGATAAATTAATAATAATAAATAGGTAAATTAATAATATAATAATAAATAGATAAATATAATAATAAATAGATAAATATAATAATAAATAGATAAATTAATAATAATAAATAGATAAATTAATAATATAATAATAAATAGATAAATATAATAATAAATAGATAAATATAATAATAAATAGATAAATTAATAATATAGTAATAATTGATAATAAATTCTCGAGAACTAAGAAAATGGATAAATTCACTTTGAGATGTTTTGGTTTTATTACAATTCTAAACATTGCTATTTAAAGCAATATAAATTGTCGAGGGTTGAAAGTAGTTAAAATAATAGTGGTGTCAACGAAAAACTGCTTTTTTGACACTTCATTTTTTTGTGGGCACGAAAGTCCATGTTTGCCAATTATTAAGATAAGAATAATAAACGACTCCGGAGCAGGTGAACGTTGAAATATTTAGAAAAACATCAACGCGATATTTTGTTTCACAAAGGGATAGTTCTTGGACAAAAGATGAGTGTAACTTTCTCCGTATATTTTGGAAATGAGGGTGATGCGACGCCGTCGATGTAGCATGATGCATCCAAGCTGAACTTCTGGAACTAAATACAAATCGAATTTATTTCAAAATAATAAGTCTATTTCAATTATAATCTATTCTATAATATAAAGCAGTTTGATTTTTATATAAACATCGGTTATGCAGTCTGACCTCCCCGAAACACACACACTCCTCTCTCTCTCTCTCTCTCTGAATCCCTAACACTGTAGAGTTAGGGATACAGCCTCACAACACCTGTTGTTATTTGAAAGCCACAAGGATACAAGGGGTAACTTGAAAGCCAAAAGGATACAAATTATAACTTGAAACCCACAAAAATACACGTGGTTACTTGAAAGCCACAAGGTAATAAGGGGTTACTTGAAAGCCACAGAGATACAAGGGGTTACTTGAAAGCCACAAGTATATTAGGGGTTGCTTGAAAGCCACAAGGATACAAAGGATAACTTGAAACCCATAAGGATACAAGTGGTTACTTGAAACCCCCAAGGACAGAAGAGGTTACCTGAAAACCAGAAGAATACAAAGGTTACTTGATAGCCCTAAGCATACAAGAGGTTAGTTGAAAGCCACAAGGATTCAAGAGTTTACTTGAAAGCCCCAAACATACCAAGCGGTTACTTGAAAACCATAAGGATATAAGGGGTGACTTGAAAGCCAAAAGGATGCAAGTGGTTACTTGAAAGCCCCAAGGTTATAAGGGGTTACTTGAAAGCCACAGAGATACAAGGGGTTACTTGAAAGCCACAAGTATATTAGGGGTTGCTTGAAAGCCACGAGGATACAAGGGTTACTTGTAAGCTGCAAAGATACAAGGGGTTACTTGAAAGCCGCAAGGATACAAAGGATAACTTGAAACCCACAAGAATACAAGTGGTTACTTGAAATCCCCAAGGATAGAAGAGGTTACTTGAAATCACAAGTATACAAAGATTCCATGATAGCCCTAAGGATACAAGAGGTTAGTTGAAAGCCACAATGATACAAGAGGTTACTCGAAAGTCCCAAGTATACAAGGGATTACTTGAAAGCCACAAGGATACAAGGGGTTACTTGAAAGCCACAAGTGTATAAGGGATTACTAGAAAGACCCAAGTATAGAGGTGGTTACTGAACGTGAATGTAACACAGTGGACGATAAAAGAGCGAAACCCAAGGAGGCAGAAGATGACGATTGATACTACATTTTTGAAAAAAGGTCTTTTAGTATGATTAATAGCGAATAATTTACAAAATTACTTAAATATGCCTATGATTTTTTGACGGAATCGGTTCTGATATCTCTTTTTAGATATTTTATTTTAATGTTTTTAAAAGTAAAATTCTTTTCTTTCATGCGACAATTGAGCAAATTAAATAGATTACACATGCAGATAATATAACCAATATTATTGCAAAAATTGTTTAAATTGTTTTAATGGTAAAGGAAACCTTGGTCATAATACGAAATGATAAGTAATATTAATACAGGGTGCCATGGGTAAATTGTTGCCATTTTATATTTTTAATTTCTCGCATGCGCAATTTTGTCGACTGCACAGTATTGTAGGGTCTGTTGGGTACCGTCTGTGAGAGAAATAGCATCATGACGTAATTCACTCCGCCAGAAATTTGAAAATGGCTTGCTGGACTGCTTGGGCAGAAGCTTCAATACAAACATTTCAGAATGTTTGGGTCTCAATCTGAGGAAAGATTCGGAAAGAGTTGGATGAGTCTGATGGTGATTACGAAGGTGCTTGGAGTGATTACAAGTGATAAGACCTTATACCTCCATTCATCTTCCCGCATGGCCTCAAACTCAACATGGAGGCCTACAAGGAGTGTCTTGAGAATTAGTGCTGCCCTGAGTCAAGAGGGTGGCGGTTGGAAAATCCTATGTCTGGCAGGAGAACTTTGTACCATGCCGCACAAGCAGGAGAACCGAGTCATGGCTGTCAGACAATTTCACCTCTTACATCTAGCCACCTAACTCCCCAGACCTCAACCCCATTAATTATTATATGTGGGGAGTACTTGTACGAGGGACCAGCAAAAGACAGGGCGATTTCGTTGGTAACAAAGAAAAGAGTACTGAAATGCTACGTGATATCTTTCCTCCTATACGGCAGTGAATGTTAGGCGGTTTCCTGATAGATGAAGAAGAGTCTCGAGGCAACGGAGTTATGGTTCTACAGAAGGATGCTAAGGATACCATAGACCGAACATGTGAGCAACGATGAGGTTTTGGAGAGGAGGTAAACAAGGAAGAAGCTTATACTTAACATCGGGAAGAGGCAGCTGAAATTTCTGTGACACGTAATGAGAAAGGAGGACTAGGAGAATCTGATACTCACAGGGCGGGAAAAGGGAAAGAGAGACAAGTGATAGCAAAGCGTGACATACTTAACGGGCTTAAGCAAATGGATGACGGAACAGGGTTTGGGAGAAGTAGCAAAAGAACAAAACATTGAGAACTACAAGGAAATGGAGAGCCATGATCGCCTACGTCCTGAAGGGACACGGCACATAAAAGAAGAAAGAAGAGCATAGACCAGTCAGACCATCTACTTAACGATTTGTCAAGGGTTTTCTTATTTATGTCCCGTGTCCATTCAAGACGTAGGCGATCATGGCCCTCCACATTTTCCTGTTCTTTATCGATATTAATATTTTTGCTATTTATCCCAAACCCTGTTCTACCATTAATTTATTGAAGCCCATCAAGATTGTTACGCATTGTTTTCCCCTGTCCCTCTTTCCTTCAATCTGTCCTGTGAGTATCAGATTTTCCAAGCCCTCATTACGTCTCCCAGAAATTTCAGCAGTCTCTTCCTGATGAGTTTATATATATATATGTATATATATATATTTTCTTTTTTATTTTCTCTAAAATCTTGTCGTTGTTCAGTATCCTTCTGTAGATCAATATTTCTGTTGATTTGATAACAGCTTGTATTAAGATGAACCTAGAGACAGAAAATGCTACGAAGAGAGTAACATTCTGTGTAATATTATTTTTATAAATTGTAGGGTTTAATTTACTCGATTGTAACCGAATGAGTTGAACTAAAAACAATGCTTGATCTTTATCACATGAATACACTCCCCCACTTTCCGAATTTGATTGGTGTTCTCACACATTAGTAGCAAAAGAATTTCTGTACATTGAATACTGCTGCCATATTTGTTTTAGTGCTGCCATATTTGAATACTGCTGCCATATTTGTTTTAGTGCTGCCATATTTGAATACTGCTGTCATATTTGTTTTAGTGCTGCCATATTTGAATACTGCTGCCATATTTGATTTAGTACTGCCATATTTGAATACTGCTGCCATATTTGAATACTGCTGCCATATTTGATTTAGTGCTGCCATATTTGAATACTGCTGCCATATTTGATTTAGTACTGCCATATTTGAATACTGCTGCCATATTTGATTTAGTGCTGCCATATTTGAATACTGCTGCCATATTTGATTTAGTGCTGCCATATTTGAATACTGCTGCCATATTTGATTTAGTACTGCCATATTTGAATACTGCTGCCATATTTGTTTTAGTGCTGCCATATTTGAATACTGCTGCCATATTTGTTTTAGTGCTGCCATATTTGAATACTGCTACCATATTTGATTTAGTGCTGCCATATTTTAATACTGCTACCATATTTGTTTTAGTGCTGCCATATTTGAATACTGCTGCCATATTTGATTTAGTACTGCCATATTTGAATACTGCTGCCATATTTGATTTAGTGCTGCCATATTTGAATACTGCTACCATATTTGTTTTAGTGCTGCCATATTTGAATACTGCTGCCATATTTGATTTAGTGCTGCCATATTTGAATACTGCTGCCATATTTGTTTTAGTGCTGCCATATTTGAATACTGCCGCCATATTTGTTTTAGTGCTGCCATATTTGAATACTGCTACCATATTTGTTTTAGTGCTGCCATATTTGATTACTGCAGCCATATTTGATTTCGTGATTTGTGATAAAATTCAAAGAATGATCTGCAATGTTATCAATCCTGATCTGACATCTCGGTTTCAGTTAATTCCACACCGACGTCACGTGACTTCCCTCTGTCTTTTCTACGAATATTTTCATATCAATTGCTCTGATGAATTCTCCTATTTACCGCCTCGACTGCATTGAAGTGTCCTACTAGATTGACAATTAGGTCTCACCTTTTTAGTGTTGAACTAATTTGATGCAACCATATGCTCTATTCAAACAGATTCTTTCCTAGCACTTCTCGCCTTTGAACTCCTTTCCGATTTCTTGCTTCCCTGCCATCAACAATCTACCAAAAGTGCAAAATTCTGTCTCCCTGAATGACGTCCTTTTATAGTCCTCTCTCCTCACTTCTCTTCACTAATGAATATCATTATTTATCAATCCGCCATTCGCCCTGGCATTGAATATTCTTGCTGTATCTGGTTTGGTCATCCTACTATATATATCAAAATTTTTGACAAAATCCAAAGAAGGATGTAATTGGTTGTTCTATTCTTAATCTGCAAAAATTTAAATGCAATGTCAATCGCTATCTACTGTTCTCCTGATTATTCTTTTTTCTTCACGCAATTATTAATGTTTCTGTTCCTAATTCTTCCTCAGCCTGTAACCCCTTGTGATTTAGTTACATTACTGCCTCGCGTGGTGATGCCGATTAAAAAAAAAAATCTAATAGTGGCTTTGTTACCACTTCTCGCCTATAAACTCACTTCCCTGCCACCGATCGCAGTTCCCTTGACCAGGGCCGTAGTGGTACCCTGTGTACTGCAGTTGCAGGAGAAGTGGTGTTGTGTGGGCAAGATAACTTGACGGAGCCCAACCCTCTCCAGAAAAAAATTCTAAAAAGACTCATAACACTACTCCCAATGGTCTAAGTAAAAAAAAAAATATGAATAAAATTAGTTATATACTAAATTTAATACAACCAATCTAGTCATCCATAACAACACTTCTTCGTCAACTAGCGTCTTACAAAAGACCAACATCGTATATCAATTTAAATGTCCTTTGGGAGATTGCATCTCAATTTAAAAATGTTAATACGTATGTTGGTTTTACAACAACGACGATGGAGAGAAGGCTTACCTTTCCCTTGAACGATCATAGTTCAATCTCAAAACATAACATTCATGCCCACATTCATAGTTTAAAAATATATTAGCCGAAAATACATCAGTGCTCCATCAAGATACCAATAAGCAAAAACTTAAAATTCTAGAAGCCCTTTTTATAAGAGAATTGAAGCCAAAAATAAAGTCAATTACGAGTATGGCAACAAAGTTCTTGAATGTTTGTAGCAGCATAAAAATACTACAATTAAAATACGACAAGTAAAAATTAAAAAATCTTTTAAAAGTCACATAAGTTACCTTCCTTTCATAGAGGTAAAAAAAATATTTTGAATCTACTGTGTTAACGCATAACACATCTATAGATATGCAACCCCTGAAGATGATCTCAGATTGAAAGTTCTTTGGACGGGCAGTATTAAGCTTATATAAGTTGACATAGTGGGTGCTGAGGAATAGTGTAAGAGACATGGTCGAATTTAGAGAGGGAAGGGAGAGTTTTAAAATGTATTTTTATTTTATTTTTATTACATTACTTAATATTGAGGAGGAGGGGGTAAGGGTCAGACATTGACCTATTTAATCGGTCAACTCAACGGAAATGATATGGGGAAAAAGAAAAATGGGAAAAAAGGGGAAAAAGAAAAAAAGGAGGAAGTAAAGGGATAAGATATGACATGTACTTAGGATATATATATATATATATATATATATATATATATATATATATATATATATAATATATAAAAATATATATATATATAATATATAAAAGTTTGTCAGCTGAATGATGTTTTCTTCAGTTTCCCGACTCCGGAATTTAGTAGGCGGACCTATCCGTCCACTCTTCATGAGGCATCAGTAATTTACTGTTTTTATCTATCTATCTATCTATCTATCTATCTATCTATCTATGGTACCCCCTTCCAAATTGATATAATTTAAAATGTGAATATCCGAGTAACTACATGTCCCAACCAAACGAAATTTTAAAGGTTTCATGTTGAACCATGAAAGATTTATTTATCAAAATTCGAACAAGATATTCAATATACGCACTACCTTCTTTTAATATACGCACTACCTGCGACACGACACGCGTCAAGTCGGTAGTCCAGCTCTTGCCAAACACGCAGTAGCATGTCTTGCGTAACATTCTCCAGTGACCCAGTGATGCTCTGCGAGGGTTCCTCCAGGCTTGTAGGAATATGGGGGATATAAACATGTCCTCTCACTTAGCCCTATAGAAAAGAAAAAAATGTAAGATGTCAAGTCAGGTGGACGTGGTGGCCATTTCAACAGCACATTGTCATTATCACTGGCACGCCGGCTCCATCTTCCTGATAGATTCTCATTGAGATAAGTGTGCACAGTCAACTTAGTTTTTATAAATTATATTAAAATTTGAGATCATTTCAGCGAGAATTGGCTGTTATTGTTGTGACCAAGTAAATGGTTAAGTAATACCAAAAATCAGGTTTGCAGATATATCGTATATTAAACAATAAGTACACCAGAAGAGTATTACACGACTAGTGAGAGTATATCGAATGAACTAGCGCTCAATGCATTCACTGTACATTGTTATATTTAATAGCCCCACCACCACCACCACGAGGGATGTATGTGGCACATGGTCAAGTTCATCGTGGGTTCTCCGAGCCCGTAGGCTCGGCCAAAAATATTCCCTTAGAACCCGTATAAACAGTTTCAAGGTCTGTCTACCACTCCGGACGAAACTTTGCCCTTCCTCAAAGCCTCGTCCGAGTTGCTCTCTGCTCAAGGCAGAAAGTTTGACAGTTGAACAGGTTAGAGCACTTCCCATTAGCTGTACACTGTTCTCCTAACCTTTTCTCCTACTAAACTTATAGTAGACGGAAGAGTCTAACATAGACTCTTAGAGGGTTATTAAACTACAAAATGATGTCAAGTTTTTGGGAACACCCTGTTTATGTCCAGTTTTCTAACCTTTCATTCTTCTAGATGTCTCTTCAAAATTTCAATTCTTTTCCCGATTCTGAGTAGAAGCGTCATTTAAGAGAAAATTAAATTTTCTTTAATTAAATTTTCTTTATGAGTTCCATCCATGGAATTGTTTGTACCCTTATGTAGAACCACACTTTTGTTGCCCCTGGATTTTTCCACATCTATTAGGAGATTGTCCATCATTCAATGTCATATAAGAATTTGGATATCACATAGCAATCTTTTCTTTGTTGCTAACGAAATTGTTCCAATTCTCAGCACCTGAATTAACTTTTAGAATACTTCTTTCGATAGTCTAATGCTTGTTCGGATGTCGATGATTCACTATAGAGAATGTTTATATCGTCCGATTCAAACGAGGAATTTTTTTTTTTAGCTATTTAGAGACTCAGGCGACTTGAGAAAGTCAGTAGCGTCATAAAACTTAAATATTCTAGAAATACATGATTAAATCTACTCATTTGCAGTAATAGGAACTTTCATCTCTTGAGTTTTGTAAAACAACGACGCTTAAGTGTTTCGTCAACATTAACAACGGCTTTTTTAGTAAAGCAATGCTGCAGACGAATAAGGAATATTTTTTATATTGAAATGTGGCCATAATTTGAGAAAAATTATTGCATTGTTTTGGAAGTCACCTACAAATTGCAATATTTGTTCACTAATTTTGAATTCTACATTTTTGTATTAAACAATTTTTTGTTTACGTAACTTTGTTTTTTTATCTGGTTTCTTTTTATGCAAATTTACTTTACTCTTGAACAAGTTCTAGGAATAATTACAGGACTGATCACATTGTAATCTTTTTAAACTTTTGTTCCTTGAACAAATAAGATGAAACGTCTAAACCTTATCTTCCCAACTCAGAGCTTTTCAGAAATGCTTATCTGTGAGCAAGATAGTAAACTGAATTTATTTACAGATATCATTTAATTCTTAGAAGACATTACATAAATTTCAATTTTGGGGTGAAATACAATGTTTGTTAATAATATTATACAATCCTTGTTTTCGCCGGCGCAGATAGCTGAGGTGTAAAATCTCCGATTGATGTCCTATCGGATTCTGGCAATCGGATGCCTAGACACACTGATAAGCTGTGATATAGCGAAACAGTCTCTCTGTGGATGACGATATATATATATATATATATATATATATATATATATATATATATATGCGTGTGTGTGTGTGTTTGTGTGTATGTAATAAATAAGTGCATAACTGTATGTATACGTCTGCCAGTGCATATCTATGTCGTCTGATGTTCGTAAGTATAAATGAAAAAGCATTTTTCTTATTTTTACTTCGAGTTTTAAACTGTTTAGAGCGACAATCAAGTCGGTTATTGATTAAAATCATGAAATCGACAAAAATTCATTGAAGCAGACGATTAAATTGTTTGCGATAAGCCATCTGGTAACTCCAAATAAGTGAAGGCATTTGATTGGTTTAAAATAAGGAACAAATGGTTGTTCTTTTCGAAAATGAAATAACTTAGTGGGGGGAAAAGGAACAAGTTAGAAGGGGAAGAAGAAATTGTGACAGAAAGAGGCAGAGCGTTGTCAAAATGTCTCAGAAAGTGAGAAAGAGAGAGTTGCTTGTTCTAAGTTTCTCGTGGAGGGATTTTTTTTATTTTTAACACCACAATTTGGAATGGGATGGTGAACATAGAACGTAATATTTGAAATTGATGAAAAAAAAGAAAAAGAAAAGAAACAGTGATATTGCTTGGAATAATGAGTCAAACGAGAAAGCAAGGAAGAAAAAGAAATTTTCTTGAATTCGAATAAAAAGGCGAAGAAAATTATAAAAAAAGTATACTGAAAGAATTAATAGAAAAGGACGACGAATATCGAATTAAAAACGAGAATGTACAAATTAAAGGGTTCAAAATAAAAGCTAAAAAAAACCCAAAAAGAAACAACGAAAAGATTGTGCTGAGCGAGGAAGAAGGAAATGAGGAAAAAGAGTAAACGTTAGAAAGATAAGATGGCGATGAAGTAAAAAGAAGGGAAAATAATCTCAATGACAAAGTTGACGTTGGCATCAAGGGAATAAATAAAAAATGGATGCATATACATTTTTAGAGCCACCTGATTCACTCGAGGGAGCTGCGCATAACATATGACACTGCTTCGGTAGAACCCAAACCTCACTCATCTACATCACCATCCACCTCTCCCGACATCTGTAAAAAAAAAAAAAAACGGAAAATTCAGAAAAATAATTTCAAAAATTTTAAATTCAAAGATGGCGCCCTGCACCGTTTTCAGGAGAGCAAGGAATCGCATTTCTTGGTAGAGTGAATGTCAGGTCCAGCAGTACTCTTTGCCAAACCCAATGGTCGGTCATACTGGGAAGCCAATAAGGTTAATGTCCTTTTAGGCCAGCATCACCAACACAGCAGTACGTGTCGGATGTGTCACCATGTCTGCCTCGAAGCTTTCAAGAAGGAAATAAAAGCAATATTGAAAGAAAAAAAAAGAATTTTAAAAAAGAATTCATCTTTTTAAAAATATATTTTTCTTCGCACTTTCTTTTGCATTCCTGAACAATACTTTTCTTCACTTTCTTTATTAATATCTCATATATTTTCAGTATCTATCTATCTATCTATCTATCTATCTATCTTCTTCTTTTTCTTCTTCTTTCCCTGCTTCGTTATTTCTGTCCTCTTTTTCACTACCTTTCTCTTTCTCCTCATTTTCGTCTTATCTTTCTTCTTCTTTGTTGTCTTTTTCTTTCTTTCTTTCTTTCTTTCTTTCTTTCTTTCTTTTTTCTTTCTTTCTTTCTTTTCAGTTCAGTTCATCAACTTTCCTTCTTTCAATTTTTCTTCCTTAGTTTTCTTTCGGTCTGTCATCACAGTTTAAACTTCTTCTTCTTCTTTCCCTACTCTCTTAATTCTGTCTTCTTTTTCACTAATTCCTCTTCCTCCTCTTTATCTTTCTCCTTCTTTCTGTCTTTCTTTCTTTCTTTCTTTCTTTTCCATTCTTCTCATTTCTCACCTTTACACTTCCTTCATATTCATTATTATTGCCGCCATACTATTTTCTTTGAAATGTCCTTCCTTCCTTCCTTCCTTCCTTCCTTCCTTCCTTCCTTCCTTATTTTCTCCTCTTCTTTAATTTCTTTCTTTTTTTTTTCTCTTAACCTGGCCAATTTCATTAAAACCCGTCTTCTTTCCGAATTTTTATTTTCAAGGTTTCTTTCCCCTTTTTGAATTTTTTTTCTCAAAAAGTATGCAACGTTCTTAGAACGGAAAAGAATGGTAAAAGTTTCAGAGAACATCTTTTCAAAATGTAGTGAGAGAGGAAAAGAGACGTCAAGCGAAAGAACAGAAGATACAAGAAGGAAGTCATTTCCCTTTGGTAAAAATAGGTAAATTAGACCGACGGAATAAAAGGAGAGAGAGAGAGAGTGTGTGTGAGAGAGAGAGAGAGAGAGAGAGAGAGAGTGGGGAGGTAGAAAGAGAGAGAGAGAGTGGGGAGGTAGAAAGAGAGAAAGAGAGAGAGAGTGGGGGAGGTAGAAAGAGAGAGAGAGAATGAAAGGGAAAAAGACCTACGAAAAAATGAGTAAAAGAGTGACAGAGAATGAGAGAGAAGAAAAGGACCGAGGAATGGACTTCTGGTAGAAAAGAGGCAGAGAGAGAGAGAGAGAGAGAGAGAGAGAGAGAGAGAGAGAGAGAGAGAGAAGAAAGAGAGAAAGAGAGGCAGAAGGGAAACGAAAAAGAAAGAAGACAATGAATGGGGAAAAAGAACTTATGGAAGAAAGGAAAAAGAGAGTGAGAGAGAGAAAGAAAAAAATGATTGAATGAGGAAAAGAACAAACATTAAAAAAAGAATGCGGATATAGAGAACGAAAAAAGAAAGAAAGAAGAGAATGAAAGGCGAAAAGGAATGACATACGAGAAGAAAGAGAGGGAGATAGGAAGAGAGGAAAGAATGAATTTGGAAAAGGAATGAAAAAAGAAAATACAGAGGAATAGAGAGGGAGTGAGAGAGAGAGGGAGGGAGGGAGAGAGAGGGAGAGAGAGGGAGAGAGAGGGAGAGAGAGAGAGGGAGAGAGAGAGAGGGAGAGAGAGAGAAGAGAATCAGTAAATTATGGAAAAATTAAGGATTTTGAAGAAAAGGAAAGAATGGAGCTGGAAATGGAAGGAAGCGGTTTGATAAGAATAAAAGAAGAAAGGAATTTATTAGATGAATATCTAAACTAAATAAACGCCCAGTATATGATATATCTATCTATCTATCTATCTATCTATCTCTCTTTCTCTCCCTCTCTCTCTCTACATATATATATATATATATATATATATATATATATATATATATATATATATATATATGTATGTATGTATGTATGTATAATGACAGAAGTGAGGGCCGAGAGTGGCTGCTATGTACGTAATGATTGGGCGGGAACGGAAAAGGACGGTCGTAGAGAGACGCTTAAAATGAGAGGGTCAGAAGGGAGAGGGATTAATGAAAAAGAGAGGGAGTTGAACAGATAGCTAGAGAGAAAAAGAAAGGGAGAGTGAGAGAGAGAGAGAGAGAGAGAGAGAGGAGATGTAGTGAGTTGTGGTGAGGAGCCCCATACAGAGGTCTACGAATGGTTTGCATTCCTGTGGACAGTTTTTTGTCATTATTTTTTTTTATTTTATCTTTTACTCGTATCTCCGGCAGTATTTTCAAAAATCAATAATGTTTATGCTTCTACTTCGTGCATTTGTAAGCAGAGTAGGTCATTTAGTGTAGGCCAGACTGCTGTGTTCGGTTCCTCCTGACCTTCTATTACCTTTTTTGATATTATTTTATTTTATTTCGAAGAATTTTCTTCGAATTCTGCTTCCACAACTTCATGGTCATTAGATTTGACTCGATTGCTTTCACTTCCTTTCCCTTTTCGTCTTTTTAACAATTTTAATCTCTTAATTCATTTCGTCTCTTCCTCTTTCTATCTTTTCCTTTCTTATCTATCCTCTTTTAATTTCTTCTTCTTCTTCTTCTTCTTCTTCTTCTTCTTCTTCTTCTTCTTCTTCTTCTTCTTCTTCTTCTTCTTTCTATCTATCTATCTCTTTTTTGATTTCCTCTGCCTCATCATGTCTCTTCTTCTAAATATCTATCGCTTCTTACCATCCTCCAACTCCTCCTCCTCCTCTTCCTTCTTCTTCTTCTTCTTCTTCTTCTTCTTCTTCTTCTTCTATAAATATCTATCGCTTCTTTCCTTGCTGCTCTTCCTCTTCTTCTCCTCCCTCTTCCTCGTATTCTTTTATCTTCTTTCACTTCTCAAAGATTTTCTTCTTCTCTTTATATATCTATCTCTTCTTTCAATCCTCCTCTTCCTTCTCCTCTTCTTTCTACTTCTCCTCCTCCTAAGTTTTCTTCTTCTTCTTCTTCTTCTTCTTCTTCTTCTTCTTCTTCTTCTTCTTCATTATCATATATTCATCTTTTTTTTCTCGGTCTTCATTCCTTATTTTTTCACTTCCAAATTTAATCTTTTCATTTGTGTCCGTTTTGATTTTCGACCTTGTATATTTCCTTCTTTCTTTCTTTCTTTTTTCTGTCTTTCTTTCTTTCTTTCTTTCTTTCTTAATCTCCAAATGATTATCGTATTCCCTTTCCTTCTCTCGTCAGTGTCTGCGTTCATATCTTCTCTTTTCTCTCTTTTTTTTTTTGAAATAATCCTATATATTCTCATTTGAAGATTATCTCAACGCAATTTGCACACGTAAAGCCGCGCACCCGCTCACACACACAGACACACACACAGACACACACACGGGCCTCATTTGCACTTTCTCGAATACAGACAATACATAGATCCATTTATCACTACATACAAACATACCAACATACGTATGATGCTGTTTCTACGGCTGTTATTACTGTCACTGCCTGTTCTGTCATTCATCATTCAGGATTGTTGTCAAAAGTCGGGTGATAAGAAAGTATAAACGAGGAACAAGACGCATTGTGGGATAGAGAAAGAGAAAGAGAGAGAGAGGGTAAGCGAGAAAGAGAATGGGAAAGAATGAGAGAAAAAGCAATATAGAAAAGGGGAAGAGAGAGTTATTCATCTTTTCAATTTGAAATTTCATACACAAATTACCCTAATAAAACATTAGAAGCAAGCCCCATTCAAACGGACTTTCTATTTTCATTTTCATATCGTTTCCTTTTTCTTTCTGTTTCTACTTTTTTTTTTAAACCCCCAAATGCGATGAGGCTAGGCTACAATCACGTTATTCTAGCGAGATGACATTTCTCCATTGTAGCCAACGGAAACATTAGTGAACGGAGGATTAAACACCCAAACAATGGATAAAATAAGAAAAAAAGACTCAAAAAGAAAAAGGAATTATTTCGACTTTTATTTAGGCAAGTTAGACGAACGAGCATTTGAGAGATGGAAAAATGAAAGAAAATGGAAAAATCAAATGCAAATATGTGGCCAGGAGAGGAAAAGAAAGATAGAGAAGGCAGAAAATTAACCAATGTACAAAGTGTGGAAGCAAGAGAAGGACAAGGGAAAAGAGGGAGTAAGAAAAAATTTATGATTTTAAAAGATGGAATATCGTCGGCCAATAGATTGCTCCGGCCGTGGTCATGTGACACTTAGGTTTGTCGACTTCGGTGTTTGGAGAGGTGGTAGTGGTATCGTATTGTCCATAATGGCAGTTTCTGGTTGGGGATAGGAAGAAGCAAAACGTATTTTTGTTAAGGCGGGAAAAGGAGGGAAAGATAAGACGCATGTAGAATGTTTTCTGTATTTATTATGTCAACACCATTTTCGGAATATATGTAAGGAAGACTTTTTTACGTATATCATGTCTACGAATTATAACCGATGGTGATTTGAATTATATATATATATATATATATATATATATATATATATATATATATATATATTACTTCAGTTGTTATTATTAATGGATACGCGTATCTGAAATAGACGCCTCTATTCTATTTTATTTTAAACAGTGTGTAATACTTTTATCGGCTTGCGCATTTGAGGAATCTTAAAAAAAATGTGCTGTCCGATAGGGAAAAAAACTGCGTCATCCGTTGTAAGAGAAACTACTGTTTGATGTGGTGTGCTTTACCATTCAGCTACAGAGAGCCTCACTGTTCAAGAAGGCTCTATTTTCCATTTTAAGGAAAGCATATTTCTGCATTCAAATATTATTCTCGGAAAGCCATATCTGCTCAGTTGCGTATCCGAATCGCAAACAAAGCAATTGTTAAAGAATTGATTTATTTTTAATCCAGCATCTTTTATAAAACTACAAACATTTTAATGGATACTCATATTCGCAATAGACTTCCTATTTTTATATTTACTTCAAACATATTGTAGTACGTCTATCGGCCTGCGTATTTGGGAAATCTTAATAAATAAAGGGGACAGCCGTGGAGCACATTTTAAAAAGATATGCCGATAAACTGTTTAAAGTAAAAAATGGATAAAATAAGAAAAAAGACTCAAAAAGAAAAAGGAATTATTTCAAATACGGGTCTCCACAATAATAACGTTTGAAATAATATATATATATATATATATATATATATATATATATATATATATATATATATATTAATTGAGTGTTTGTATTAGGTGTATGTTTTTAGTGTTATAGAGATTTTTTATTTTCCGAACACGGTTAGCACATTGTGGCCTTGTTCGTAGTTAATATTGTTAAGAGTTGGGTTTTCCATTTTTATTATTAGGGCTTCCATTATTTTTAATCTTTTTTTTACAGGTGGATGAGGTTATTATGCTTGTGTTTTCTCCTAGTATGTTTCAAATGGATTCTGGTAGGTTTGTGTGTGTTTAAATGGGTCCTAATAGAGCTCTGGTCAGATCGGTGTATGGTAAGGCGTCTGGATAGGCATGTAGTTGTGTGACCGATGTAATTTTTTTATGAGCTCGGTTTGATCACGAACACTTCCTTAAGGGGCATTTGAACTCATAGGTAATATTCGTTCGTTGTAATTTTTCTAGACGCTCTGAGTTCAAAAAAGAAAGCTCTTGTGTGAACACAAGAAAAAATAAATAAAAAAGGTTAACCGTAGTACCTTGTTTTTTTTAATGAAACATGCATATATATATATGTATATATATATATATATATATATATATATGATTAAAACAATCATTTCACCCCAAAGCGAGTCAATAATGCCAGTGAGATGCAAGGGGTTACTGGGAGTGAAAGAGAATGAGAAGACTTTGGTGAGGAGAAGTTAGGAAAAGGACAATAAAAAGCACGATTCAGGAACCGATTGCAATTGACTTTGCCTTTAAATTTTTGAAGATTCCTACAATCAATGGAAGATTTCTACAATGGCAGGGAAGCAAGAAATCGGGAGGGAGTTCCACAGCTGAGAAGTGCGAGAAGAGGAAACGATTGGAATAAAGCAACCAATTGCATATAACTAGCTCAAGTATAAAAACGGTGAGACCTAATTATTGATCTAGTAGCACACTTAAATTCTTGTTGTTGAGGCACCAGGGAAAGAAGCTTGTTAGAGTAGTTGCCATGAAAATATTTGTAGAAAAGACAGAGGGAAGCCACGTCACGCCTGTGGGAAAGGGATTGAAGTCGCGATGCAAGGTCAGGATCGATTTCATTATAGACCCTTTATTGAATTTTGTCAAAATGTCGAGATATACAGTAGGAGGACCAGGCCAGATATGGCAGAAATATTATGGTAGAATGGTAGATTTATAAATGTACCACACACACACACACACACACACACACACACACACACACACACACACACACTTTCACACACACATATCTATATATATTGTAAACATCCGACATCCAGTGTAGATGGCAATGGGTAGAAGTAGTACATTTGTTACTCGGCTGCTGCACTTATTATTAAGATGGACGGGCAACACTGGTCTTCACCCATCCCCTAAATCTCCACGCGCACAACCCTGTAAACCGCTTCAGCAGGCGGGCTAAATCACGTGAAATTACCATCGAAAGGCGCTGCACTCTTCTGTGCACTGGTAATACAGGAGATGTATAACTTCGTGATAATGAAACCTGAGGTGGTGTTGTTCATTGTGTTCGTGGCAAATATTTGCACCAACTTCTTGTTATTAGCACTTCCAATAAGTGTGGCTGGTTCTACGCAAGCCACTCTAAAGAAATCTTTTGTTTGGATAGTCTTCAGTTCAGTTCTGTATTCCTTCTTTGCTATTCCACCAGAGCAACAAGTCCACTGGCGAGAGAGTTATGGTGACGGAGACAGGTACAGGATTAAAAACTGAAGTGAAAGACACTCATACGTCGAAAACGACGGGAGAGTCCTTCATATATATTGAAAATATAGTCTCAAGATATGTTATACTTATGTGTTAAAGTGCTCAATATCAGAGACAGAGCGTATATAAATATAAAATATAATAGTGGACATTGAGGTTAGCACTCAGCGCCGACAGACTATTTTGTGCTTAAATACGATCTTCAGGTCATCTGTATAACTGTCTATCTATCTATACATACTGCAGTATCTGTGGTAGAGCCTACATAGAGCTACATATATAAACGCTGCAGTTTCGACACCCTCGACAGCGAGGTGGATTGACAATTGCGTACGTATGTATGCTCGAACGCGTGGATGTGTGTCTGCGCCTAGCCTTGGATTGTTTATATGGATTTATATGGGTGTGTCTCTGTGTGCTGGAATGCATGCACCTCTGTGCATGTGTGTGTCTATGTCTGTGCTAGTGTCATTCCAAACAACCACAAAAAAGCATAAATAAGCATGAAGAGATCTATTTTTAAAAGAAAAACAGTTTGTCGGACGATTGCAAAAGCGTGAAACCCAAGGTCACAAACTCACATCAATCTAACTAAATAAACTCTATCACTGATATTGAGCGCTTTCCGATAAGTACCGCGCATATATAATATATTATAAAATATATAAAAATGCATATATATATATATATATATATATATATATATATATATATATATATATTACTTGTCAGCAGTCAATATACCACATACAATCCTTGAGCGCTTAGCCTTGGAGAGGGTAAAATGGAGATCAACGTGTTTTAGTGGACCCAGTAGTTTTCAATCTGCTTGTCTGACTCATGTTTAAGAAGCGAGAGCAGGATCTAAAAGGTCAGTTAATCTAACAGTGATCTCATCTCACAGGCCTCACTCTTGCTCCATATGCGCCCTCCTTTGTAAATCACTAGCGGGCCTTAAGTGCCACTTAAGATTATCGCACAAAATTTCATAACTGAATCAATTAAGCTATCAGATCCTCATACATCGAAGCCGACGGTGGAGTCCATTATATATATATATATATATATATATATATATATATATATATATATTGTAGATTTAGGGAGGAAGTGTTCTTTTGTGCAATTATTATATATAAAATAGACTCGAAGCAAAAGAAGTGTGCTTCTACAGAAGGATGCTGAGGATAACATGGACCGAACATGTGAATAAGAGTGAAGTTTTGGAGAGGATGCAATCAAAGAGGAAACTTTTACATAACACCAGGAAAAGGCAACTGAAATTTCTGAACACTTAATGAGAAAGGAGGGCTTGGAAAATCTGATACTCACAGGGTGGATAGAATGAATGAGGGACAAGGGGCAGCAACGTTGACATACTTAACGGGCTTAAGCAAGTGGATGACAGAAAAGGGTCTTATTGAGAGCTACAAAGGACAGGTGAAGGTGTAGAGCCATGATCGCCTACGTCCTGAAAGAAATAAAAAGAAATATTTTTAAATAGACACGTCAGATCGAGGTTTTCATATGGATCTCTTGCACGGCAACTAATCCGTTCAGAAATGTCCAAACTGACAACTGTATATGAGTTTTGCTAATATTTAAAGGATAATCAAGCCTATGACGAAAATATGATTTTTCAAAGGATAAATGATCTCGTGTACCAAGGACATTTTTTCTTTAAAAATCCATGGATCGTCCATCTTAGTTGCAAGAGTAGCCAAAAGACTTCGCTTCCACCAGAGTTTGTGTCACATGACCCAGGTTATATATATATATATATATATATATATATATATATATATATATATATATATATATAAGGGTTAGACAAAATAACCGATCGTCAAGTTCAGATAAATTTATATAATTCATTGACATATGCTTAATTTCATATCTAAATTAAATTCAAATTATATACGACCATTTGTGTATATGCATACGTGACACAAAAAAATAAAAATGAAAAAAAACAAACATGATATTTGGAGGGCTCTATTACTTGCATCTTCCAACTTCGGGAGCCTCCATGTCTTTAAAAAAATAGCACCTTTGTTCTTAATTTCTCTTAGACAATTATTGCATGTATAATTCTACATCTGTAAAATGTGCTTTTTGTCATAGAAGCTGGGGCGTTCGCCTGATACTGCTACTTTTAGTGCAATCGAGATGTTCTATTCTGAAGAACTGGTTCCTGGTTTACTCAAGTTAAAATGGATTTTAGATTTCTTCCTCTCTTAAAGCTGGACGCTAGCAAATATTCAGTTTGGAATCCCCAAATGTCTAAACGGATTTTGCTAATATTTAAAGAATAATGAAATCCATAACGAAAATGATAAATGACCTCGTGTACAAGTAAATTTCTTCTTTAAAAATCCATCGCTCGTCCATCTTAGTTGTAAGAGTAGCCAAAAGACTTCGCTTCCAACAGAGTTTGTGTCACATGGCCCAGGTTATATATATATATATATATATATATATATATATATATATATATATATATAGGGGTTAGACAAAATAATGCGAGGACCTGGCTTAAACGTTTATTTATTGAATAATAAGATGATAGACCCCCATTAGCTTCTAAATCTTTTATTTATTCTACGTGGAATAGAAGCAAATAAATTTGAATTGTTTCCAGTGGAATTTTATTCCATTCTTCAATCAAAATCTCGGAATGTTGTTTCGGCGACCATAGAGGAGGAAAACTGTTCCTCACTCTCTCTATAATGTTTCAATTATGTTGAGATCAGGTGATTGTGCTGGCCATGGAAGATATTTAATAATGATATGATGCTCATCAAATCATGACTTCACTATTTTGCAGTGTGTATGGTTGCATTATCATCTTGGTATATGGCACTTTCTAGCATTAGTATGGTAGCCATTATAAGGACATTGTCATTGAGAAGGGTGAGATATTTATCTACCATAAAGAGTGATAATAGTACCAGGGAAATACCAGGAAATTGACACCCAATTCATTACTAGGCCACCTGCATATTTGACTATCGAGACTCTGCAATCTTGATCATAGGCTTCACGTGATGTTCGCCATACATAAACAGATTCGTTTGTAGGAAGTAACGTGAAAGGAGAGTCATCAAACCAAATAATGTTTATCCATTCCTCAAGTGTCCAATTTTTGTGATCGTCACATCATTTTTTTTTCGCAACTTGGCATTTGACTTTGTGATGAGAGGTTTAGGAATCGCAGACCTTCTGTAGATGTCAGCTTTGTGCAGTTCCCAACATAATGTGCATGTAGAAACTGTATTGCTTCGGCGAGTAAGGAGTTCTGATGTCATAGTTATATGATTTTTAGCCACAATCCGGTTTAAACCTTTTCGGTCTCTTTTGGTCAACTTTGGTTTCCGCCCGCTATTACTCTTTGCTGAGGATGCTTTGCCTTATCTTATGTAAGCTGTCATAACTATGAACACTACAGCTGGTGACACATTGAATAATTCAGACGTTTTGGTCAAAGATGTTCTTGCTGATTGAGCACCAACTATTTATCTTCTTTGAAAATCCGACAGGTCGATCATTTTAGCAAGTAACTCTTTAATTAAATGAAAAAGCAAAGTAAAGGTTTAAAATGCTTTTATGCCTCTTTGATGTTTACAAATACACGTAAATGCTAGAATTGAAAAAAAAATGTTATTTTTGCAAGCTGTTCACATTATTTTGTCTACCCACCTCTGTGTGTGTGTGTGTGTATACAAAGGAATTTTTACCTTTAAGATTCCTTTCAGCCAATAATTTATCAGAAAGAAAACGTTGTCAAAATTTATCATATCACACAAGGACAATTCACACAGTAAATTAAAAAAACAAAACAAAAGATAGGAGGAGGGCAAATTACGGAACATGATTAAAGTATATTTATTGGTAAAATAATTTATGAATAAAAAAATGGATATTTCCAAGTGAGTATAAAAATAAAAGTTATTTACTGTGTGAATTGTCCTTTTCCATATTCTCATCATAAAATTAAAAAAAAAGACAAAAAAAAAAAACAACAAAAAAAACAACAAAACAAAAAAACAAATGCCGTTTCGATGTTTACAAATACCCGGAAATGTGGGAATTGAAAAAATTGCTATTTTTTTTTTGTTTTTTTTTTGTGCAAAGCTCTTCACATTATTTTCTCTACTCCTGAATATTACACGACAAAAATCCAAAATGACCAAACCAACAAGCAACAACGAATGACAGCCTGTTTCTTGTTTTCGCGGCGCCGCAACAGTCGAATATTTGATCGAGTACTCACCAGTGTCAATAAGTGGGTCTTGTATGACGTGCCTAAGGGTGCCAGACATTGGTTAACACCACACGGGATACTCTACCGCATACTACAGGACGAAGACTACCCCCACGTTGAACTAGTCGACAAGTTGGGTACGAAGAGCTGCTACTAACGGGTGAAACCATCAATACGGACCTGTACTCGTAGCAGTTGGAATGTGTGCAAGAAGCAATGAAGCAGAAGGAGCCAGCCTTAGTTAAGTTTCTGATAGAAAAATCAAAACTTCACCTGCACTTCATAGGGAAGGCGTACAAGCTGAGCAAATGGGTACCCCATACACAGGCAATGAAGGAGAAGGAGCCAGCCTTAGTTAAGTTTCTGATGGAACAGTCAAGACTTCACCTGAACTGCATAGGGAAGGCGTACAGCTGAGCAAATAGGTGCCCCTGACTCAGGCAATGAAGCAGAAGGAGCCAGCCTAAGTTAAGTTTCTGATGGAACAGTCAAAACTTCATCTGCACTGCATAGCGAAGGTGTACTATGTGAGCAAATGGGTGCCCCTGATTCAGACAATGAAGCAGAAGGAGCCAGCCTTAGTTAAGTTGCTGATGGAACAGTTAAGACTTCACCTGCACTACATAGGGAAGGCGTACAAGCTGAGCAAATGCGTGAAGCACTGTCTGTGATACCTGAGGCGAGCTTACTGCTGGAGTGATCCATCAGGTGTCTATCTCTTTTACGCGACTCTTTTGAACGCGTGCTAAATAAGGTGCAACTGGTTCGATCGAGTGGATCTGCATTTGGCGGCTAGGAGTACACCTTTGATCAACTCTGAACCTAGCGTCTCTATAAGACATTATTCTGGCTTGATCTGAGTTGCGACACAAAGTACATTTTTATTAGAGTTTATGCATATCGTTGAAGATTTTCAAATGCAAATCTAATCTTGCTATATATTTTTATACGAACTTACATTATATAAATAAGATATATGACCTCCTTAACAACAAAAGCTAGCTTTCAAGGTTTGCAACAAAAGTTGAGATCTGCGGATATCTCTGTCTATAAAAGGAAGGAAGATTCTATTGGCCAGCGTGAGAGCCAACAGCTGACTGACACGAATGTTAACTAGCATGCTAGCATGCAAAACAAATCGATAGCTGCATTCGTCACAAGTGGGAAAAATTTAAATCTGCATAGCACTTTACTCCAGTTGGCTCATTCGCTTGCTTAAACTCAACGTCGATTCTGATTCCGCAGAACTGGGTTGGCCGTGAAAAAGTATTTGCTGTCAACATTCTTTTTTCAATCAGTTTTTCCAGTTACGAGTCCTTTTTTAAATCTGATCGTTTTGTGTTCATTTGGTTTAGTTCTTTTTTTTTGTAATAGATTTAATGTTTAGTATAGAGCTTAGAAAAATTCGCAGTGTGAGATAGGCAATAAGTAAGGCATGTAGCAACATCAGCACGGCAAAGGGCACTCCTTTAAAGGCAAGGAAAGGCAAAAATATTTTAAGTGAGGTGATAGCGATTGCTGTATGAGTCGTACGATTTTTGAATCAAGCACGGGCAACGCTGGGCCATGCTGCTAGCTAGCGAATATGTATATTAATTTTGTGTTCTCTTTTTGAAGGATCGTTATGAATGGATGTTTTTTCTTGGAGGTCCTGTGCCTTGGGCGCCTCTTGCGACTTAAATTCAACCCATAACTCAAGATCAAAAAAAGGGCGGTTCCTGACCCAAACCGTTTCAGTACAAAGCGGGCGCGTCGTGTCATTCTCTAGGGTTATAAGAGTCAGAAACGCGTCTAAAAATGGACTACTGCTGTCATATATGGGCAGGAGCTGCCCAGGTTTCACTTTCTACCTAGATTCCAAAAGTGTCTCCGCCTCCTTACGGGTGAGGAATTACTATCCACCATGCAACCGTTATCTCACAGACAAAATGTTACAAGCCTCTCGCACTATCGCTATTTCCATGGAAAGTATTCAGACGAATTACATTCTTTCCTTCCACCGATTGTAAACTTCACGGCTTATACTCGCCATAAAAACGCACATTTTAGCTAATCAGCTTCATTAACTTCTTATTCCATTAATGAAATGTAAGTGCCACTCGAACAGCTTCTTACCACGAATCGCTATTTTGTGGAAGATGTCTCCCAAGAAGATGCTCCCACGATCACTGCAATTTTAAATTGTTCCAGTCTGTGATTAACTGTTAATTTTCCCACTGTCCCTCTTACTCTGTAACCCTCTACCTTGAGTTACTCTTGGGCATTGTACAGAGGGAACATCATTGTAAAAATCTTTACATGACCTGTCCCCTCCTCTCCACAACTTACTCCTTGCAGCTCTTCATATATTTTCTATTTTTTTTTTGTAATGCCTATTTGTAGGTGAGACTTTGTAAATCATTCAACAATAGTAACGCCTTCGAACAATACTCTGTCAAACGCCGCTAATTCCCATATATATATATATATATATATATATATATATATATATATATATATATATATATATGGCCTGCCGATTGCGTCTGGCATGAAACAGACTGACGCCTCTAAGTGTTGACGTCAATGTTCACTTTTATATTTACACACCGCCTCTGATATTGAGCAGTTTATCCCATAAATATAGTACACCTTAAGACAATATTTCTTCATATATATATATATATATATATATACACACACACACACACACATATATATATATATATATATATATATATATATGTGTGTGTGTGTATATATATCTTTTACCCATCTTGTGATGTAATTATTTCAAGATGAGTTCGACTGTGCTTTCTCTCTTGCGATCCTTGTTCAAACCCAAGTGTCGGCAGCGATGCTTTATCCCTATATGACTGTATTTCTATTATCTCTCCCTATTCTGCTATCCATTTACTCAAGATCACTAAGTATGTTATGCACCGCTTTCCCCTGTCTCTCTTCCCTTCAATCTATCCTGTGAGTATCAGATTTTTCAAGCCCTCTTTCCTCATTATGTGAGCAAGAAACCTCTACTGTCTATTCCTTTATGTATAAGTTTCCTTTTTGTTTAAAAAAATTCGTCTGAATTTTTTGTCTCAAAATCCTTTTGTAGAATCCCATTTCTGTTGAGGAGATTGTCCAGCGGTCACTGTCATACAGGAGGACGGATATGAATGTAGCAGTTCGGTACTCTTTTCCTTGTTTTTAGCCAAAGTTTTTCTATTTGTCAGTTAAAACAGTATGGACCGAACCAGAACTAATTCTAAGGGACTTAGCTATCTGCTGGACAGTAACATGTTTGTTATCCAAAACTATATGGTGAATGACATCCACTTGTTCATTAGTGGTTGAGGTTTTTAGACAACCTAATTGTCAAAAAAGGCAGTATAAATTATTTTATCTTAAGTTAAATAATGACTTCATAATCTCCAAGTATTTTAGGCTTAAATCTCGATTTATATTTTTAGTTTTTGTTTCTGCATTTTTTTTTTTTAAATTCTAAAATTAACAAAATTTTCTTCTCTCTGCAACCTCTCCGGACCACGTTCTGTCATGCACTTGCTTCCGTCCGCCAGGTATGTCATGTGTTGCTTTCCCTTGTCTCCTTTTCCCTGTATTCGACCTGTGAGTATCAGATTCTCCAGGCCCTCTTTCCTCATTATGTGTCCCATAAACTTCAGCTGCCTCCTTTTTTGCATCCTCTCTAAAACCTCATTGTTGCTCATACTCTCGGTCCATAGTATCCTTAGCATCCTTCTGTAGAACCATATCTCTGTCGCCTCGAGTCTCTTCTTCATCTTTGAGGAAATCGTCCAACATTCGCTGCCGTAAAGAAGAACAGATATCATGTAACAACTCAGTATTCTTTTCTTTGTTACCAAAGAAATCCTCATGTCTCAAAATACTTTGCCCAATGTGTTCTTGACCATTCAAATACGTCTACGAATCTCATTGTCGCACTTGCCGTCCTCTGTCAAAACGCTTCCTAGATATTTGTTTGATTCTAGTTGATTCTAGTGTTCTCGACCTGCAAATCGCATTTCGGGCTCATCCTTTTACTGATGATCATGCATTCTGTCTTGTAGTTTGTGCTTAGTCCCTTCTTCTCACTCTCCGTTTATAGGAGACTTTGATATCTAAAACCATTAATTTTTGGAGCTTCTAAAATACATAACATATGTTCCAAAGGTTATCATAGCCAAGGTTAGTTGTGGGAAAAAGCTTCCACTGTCCATAAAATAACTTCCGTGGCATACGTCTCAAATAGCCTCTGATAACAGATTCAGCTCCAAGCTGGAGAATGGGCGAAGGCGGACAACTGGCGCCTCATAACCAGCTACTTTGGGTAGAAAAATCTCGACAATCCAGGTAGGCAGTCCATCTAGGTAATATCCAAACACGGAAATGGAAGTCAATCCAAACAAAAAATCCAGAGTGGAGCCTCGGAGGCGGTTGGCTGTTAACACAGATAACTTTCCGCAGCGAAACCGCCCCCAAATGTAGTGCTGTAACGGCCGACAAGTGGGGGACATGAAACCTGGTAAGCGAACAGCTTCCATATACATACGTCCAGGCCACACCTGGAGAGGTCACTTCATTCTCACCATCAAAGGTCTAAATTTTGACCATCAGGGCAATACCTTTATCTCGCAAGATAAACGGATGTCTACAATATATATATATATATATATATATATATATATATATATATATATAGTATTTACATTATGCGGACTATTGTCCTCATCTTTGTCGCCATATTTGTCACAAATGTTTCGGCCGTTGTACGCTCCGGCCTTCTTCGGGTGGTTGGAATTTCGAACTGAACCATTTATTTCGATCCCTGGGGTAGACTGTTCCAGTTCCACGTGCCATGTTTGATGGATGTCAGTTATCAGTTATCTCCTGCTAATTTTGCCTCTGAAAGTTCTCCACTGCCTTAACCGGGTATTGAACTCACACTCTTTGGGTCTGTCACTGGATCTAACCAACGCCTTTATCCACTGTGCCATGTGTCCTTGAGGCGTTGGATATATATATAATTAAATAATGCTGATTAACTAATATTATAAAGTAGTCGTTCAAAGAATAAATCAATAAAGTTAATAGCGAATTCACTTCGCTAACAGATTAAATAAGGCATTAACTCATTGGCCATCCCAATACGTCTGCTGATCTCAGTGTCGCACTTGCTGTCCTCTGTCAATACACTTCGCAGATATTTATATTTATATTTAACTGACCACTCTCTGAACGACGTGATCCTTGTTTTTATTAATTGTAAAATGGATTTGATGTCCAGTCCACATTGCAAGGTACTTTCAGTAAAACATTTACCATCCTCAGGAATAGATGGTATTTTTTTTTTCTCAATTCCAGGTAATTTCGGGTAAAATTCCAAGAAAGAGATGAATGTGATACTTATAGAATATACTTTATTAAAAATCCATTTTACAATTAATAAAAACAAGGATCGTGTCGCTCAGCGGGTGTTCACTGAGTTAATGCCTTATGTAATCTGTTAGCGAAGTGAATACGCCATTAATTAGATTAACTTGAATGATTTATTCTTTGAATGGCCACAATATATATATGTGTGTTTGTGTGTGTGTGCGTGTGTGGGTTTTACTAATGTTCAGCCAATACAAGGCCCAAGAGTCACTCAAGGTATAGGGTTACTGTGTGTTTTATTGGCGTAAGAAATGGCAAGAATTGAAGTTCTTCGGTTCTATGCACTAAAGATAATGGCTAAATGTAGACTTGAAGAGGTCTAAATTTAATTAGCGAATAAAATTTCAGGGTTCAGTTGGAGATTTTAGGAGTATAGAGTTGAAGTAGCCTTTAGAAAGAACGGGCTACTAGGCATAAAACTCTCCTCATGATCAAAACCGGACCATAAGTGAATCTGTTTACTCCTACTGAAGAGAAAAATACTTCCCGTGAGAAAAATAAATAAATAGTAAGTAAAATTTTCAGAGATTTAAGCGGAGAAGTGAGAAGTATAGATTTGTAGTAGACTTTAGAAGAAACTGGAAACCTAATCCCAAACAGGAAACAAGGGATAAATCTCTTCTTATGGTTGAAAGGCCGGAGAGGGGTGTAAACTGGACCATAAATGAATATATCTACTCGTATTGAAGAGAAAAATACTTACTCCTCTTTGGAAAATAAATAAATAGTATGTAAAATTTCAGAGACGTGAAAAGTATGGAGTTTAATTAGACTTTAGAAGGAACCGGAAAACCCAATCCTAAACAGGAAACAAGGGATAGACCTCTACTCCTGTTCGAAAGACCTGAGAGGAGTGTGAACCGGATGATACGTGAACCAATCTACTCCTTTTAATTCATACATAAATACGCACACACACACACACACACACACACACATATATATATATATATATATATATATATATATATATATATATATATATATATTCAAACAGGTTGGGTTAAATAATTTAGACATATTATGTCGATTTATTTGAGTTGTGATCTTTTCAAGTTCAAGGATTCATTTCTTGGTAGCCTTAGAAAATTGGTTAAGAAAAATAACAAAATTTTCTTTCAAACAGTTTTTATTTCCCCAAGTACTTTCAATCTCATCTGAGCCCATCTTTAGCAGGTTAAATTGTCTGTGAATGTGTATATGTATATCTGTAATTTCAAAACATTTCAACTGTTCGTTTAGTGTGTTATGCAGCATTCCAGTTTTCAAAATTCAAAAGTTATGTGATTTTTCCACAATATACGGAAGATAACTTTTTTCATATAAATTATTTATTAATTTTTGTAATTATAATAATATAATATTATATAATATAAGTATTTATTAATTTTGTAATATATATATATATATATATATATATATATATATATATATATATATATATATATATATATATATATATATATATATATATGACGTCACACATTATGAAATAGACAAAGTCCGACAATTATTTTAAGACATTTTTATGAGCAGATATGAATGTACATGAGAGATTCATGGAAGACTGAAGTTTAAATACAGTCAATTCGACCTTGCTAGCCTTCGTGGCCAAATCGGTAAAAGCACGTCAAGCTAATTGACTGTTCCGTATAGGATGCAGGTTCGAATCCTGTCGGAGAACGAATATTTTCTGTTAAAATTTCTAGGACATTATTGTTCATTATAAACAAAGCATCTACTTAAGTATTTGTATCTACAAAAAGAATGTACAAACATAAAAATGTTTTTTTATTTTTTTTTATTTTTTTATTTATATTTATATATATATATATATATATATATGACGTCACACATTATGAAATAGACAAAGTCCGACAATTATTTTAAGACATTTTTATGAGCAGATATGAATGTACATGAGAGATTCATGGAAGACTGAAGTTTAAATACAGTCAATTCGACCTTGCTAGCCTTCGTGGCCAAATCGGTAAAAGCACGTCAAGCTAATTGACTGTTCCGTATAGGATGCAGGTTCGAATCCTGTCGGAGAACGAATATTTTCTGTTAAAATTTCTAGGACATTATTGTTCATTATAAACAAAGCATCTACTTAAGTATTTGTATCTACAAAAAGAATGTACAAACATAAAAATGTTTTTTTATTTTTTTTTATTTTTTTATTTTTTTTTATATATATATATATATATATATATGTCCTAATCCTCAAAAATAAGTTGGACACTATTGTAAGCGGGGCTAATATGCTGTCTATAATATAATTCCAAATGCAGAGTAGAGCAAATATAATTTATTCTAAAAATAGGTTATAAAATCACTACAAAAATAAACATTTTGTTTCAACACTTCTGGTGTCGTATCAAGTAATGGTGTTGAATGTAGTGATTTTATACATAATTATGTTATCATTTTCGAATAATTTATATATATATATATATATATATATATATATATATATATATATATATATATATATATATATATTTAACCAGGTTTGATAAATGATTTAGGCATATTATGTTGATTTATTTTCGTTGTAATCCTTTCAAGTTCACGGGTTATTTTGTTGTTAGACTTAGAAAATTGATTTGAAAAATATACCAAAATTTTGATAAATAAATAAAATGAAAAAAGTTACTGCCCTTATACAATGGGGAAAATACGTGAATTTTGAATGTGAAATCTAGGACGCTGCATACTGCAGTAAAACTAACAGTTGAAGTATTTGGAATTTACAGAAATACACATACATAGCAATATAAATATAAATTAATATAAATACGTCTTGTATTAATCTAACAACGGAATATTAGCTCAAGGAGAAGAGAGAAAGATTCGTTAAAGATAGAATATAAAAACACATTAAGTTTTATATTTTGGAATAAAATTATATTGATGTACTTATTAAAATCGTAATTGTACACAATATTATTAATATTAATCATACGGAATTTATATTGGCTCAAATAGAGCAGATAAGGAAGTGTGAACAATAATATATAAAAAAACACATTGCATTTTATATTATTAAATATATTAGGTAGTTGTCTTTATTACAATTACAGTTTTACAAATATATTATTGTTATTAAATACATATTTTATTAATCTAATTACGGAATCGCAAATTTCACACATCCTTAGGAGATAAATAGATTCTTTTTCGTTTTAAGTCAATTTAATAACCTGAGTTTCTTAGGAATCTCGTCTCCCGTCTATCTTTGAGTCAATTTAACGACCAGGATTTTTCAGTATTCCAGGCTCCATCCCGCCTTTGAATTGGCAAACATAAAATTTTGTTAGTGATGTTAGATAATCATAAAAGTAGAGTCTTTTGAAAAACTGACTACCCAAAAGCTGAATGGGTGGAACACAAGTGAACTTATAGGGGTAGTGGGACTCCAGCCGGTGTCCATATACGCAGTCAGTAAGGAAAAGTCCGGTAGTGAGAGTTAGCAGTCGACAAGACGGTCAGTGAATGCTAGGGTCCTCTTTCCGTGGCCGGAAGTTAGTAAGATAGCAGTTCAACTTCTCGAAACAGAAGGAAGACATTACCGATTTAGTAAGAAATCGTATTGTTTATTATTTCCCATTGAGTGTCTTCAATAACAATTGTCATTATTCTTTGTTGAATTCGATTGCGGCCAGTGAGACAAGCCTGTGAACATAGCGAGTCAGGTATATATACTCATATATTCGACCTTGGACGTCATTACTGCTTGTGCAGTGACGTGTGGCGTGCATTGCTGCAGATGAATTAACGATAAAATATATAAAAACACATTCTTTTTATATTTTGGAATATATTATGCGGTTGTTGTTATTGCAATTGCAATTTTACAAATATATAATTATTATTAAACACATCTTCTGCTTATCTAGTGACGGAATAGCTCATTATCGCAAATAGTGGATAAAAGGATGCGTTAACGATACAATATAAAACTACATTTTATTTTACTTTATGAATATTTGCAATATTAAACACATTTGTTTCTTGCATAATTTTTTTAGGTTTTCAATGTATTATTTACCCTATTTTTTTTTCTTTCTTTATCTTTGCTGTTAAATATCTAAGCAACTAATTTACGTACTCCACCCCTATATATCCTAACTTATTTTCCGCCCTCTTTATCTTTCTTTCTTTCTTTCTTTCTTTCTTTCCCTTTCTTTTTCTGTCTTGATTCTTTCTTTCTCTCAGGATAGCTATTTCATCTTCAACACTCCACTTCCGGGGTCGAGTCGGGGGGAACGCTCGACTTCTATTGGTTAAAAGAAAAATACCGGAATGTGAACCAAGGATCCCCCCCTCCCGCCACTGCACAACTTTTTTTTTATTTCCTTAAAAATACGACCCTTATTTTCCGCCTGCCTCTGTTTTCCACTTCAGTGGTGATTACCTCCCTTGCAGGTGGCTCGCTTTTCGCCAACCGATGGCAAGATGAAAGAACATTGTGAATAAGCACTAAAAGTGAACGCTTTATAGTTTAACTGAGTTTTATAGGGTTCTTTGTTTTTCTTTTTTTTTTTTCTTTTTTTTTTTTTCGTTCGTAGACTGTTTGGACTTTTTTGTTGTTGATTTCCTACTCGTGTTTGTCATTGATAGATGTCGCTCAGACTGATAGATTAATATTAACGGAAAGAGAGAGGAAAGAAAAAAAAACACACCAACGATAACAAAGAAGGAACGTGTAAGAAAGTAACCAAGAAAAAAGAGGGCAGAGAAAGAGAGAAGTAATGATATATAATAACCTGTAAGTATGTAAAGATTTATATAATGGTTACATACAGACATACGAAGATTTGACAGAAAAAAAAAACACGCGGACATTATTATAGATCTATGTTATAAAATCTATATAAATACAGACGGTTATGAATAGACTTGGATTGATTATGAAGAACTCATATGCCGAAATAGAAAAACGACAGTAAGAAATATCTGCACACTGAACAAAGACAGTAATTATATAATATATAGATTATAATGTTTTCTAGTGTTATGGCCTTTTGGAGAAATGCCGCAGTTATTTTTACTTTGTTTCCGCTGGAAACGTTAAGTTTGCAAGTTTGGGTCAAGCTTTGAATGTTACGTTTCGCAATAAGAATAAAGAGCTACTTCCAGAAGAAGTTGGCGCTTCCCAGCCAGTAAAAGCGATTTGTCAGACTTGGATGAGTCAAGTCAAGTAAAAAAAAAAACAAAAAAAAAACTGAAAAATCCAGAGAAATAAATAAATAAAAAAAATTGATTTGATCGAATTGATTTGTTCAAGAATGCGCAAAAACAAAGAAAAAACAAGCGAAAAGAAAACACACAAAATACAGTAACAACGAACAACGATAACAACAACATTAAAAAAACAAAGAAAAGAAAAAAAAAAAGAAAGGAAAAAAGAGAACATCCTCCTACCACTGGGTACAAGTCTCTAACTTAGAAAAAATTGTTATTATTATTATTTCTATTTCCTTGGGTTTCTGTTGTATACGCATCTCCATCCAGGTTCCAATCAGATACGTAATTTATTATTATTATTATTAGGTTGGTGCAAAAATAATGACGTAATAATGTCGTTTTTTGACGTAAAAAATACGTAAAAAAACGACACTATTACGTCATTATTTTTGCACCAACCTAATATTATTATTATTATTATTATTATTATTATTATTATTATTATTTCCTTTGATTTCTGTTGTATGCACATTTCCGTCCGGATCCCAACCAGCGACCTAAGGTCAGAAATTACTTAATAAGACATTCCACTGAAATTTATTATTATTATTATTATTATTATTATTATTATTATTATTATTATTATTTCCTTTGATTTCTGTTGCATACACATTTCCTTCCGGGTCCCAATCATAGACCTAAAGTCAGAAATGGCTTTCTGGCATTTTCCACTGAAATTTATTATTATTATTATTATTATTATTATTATTGTCATGATTGTTTAATACGGTTTTTCGTTTTCAACCGGAGATATTACATTGTAGATGTTCCCATCAAGTCGTACGACCTCAAACATAGGGTAACTTTCATATAATATCTGCAGGGCCAAGTAACGCAGCGATGGGATGCTATGATTTATTCTGATATTTTTTTTCATGTAGGTCTTTAGGTTCCGTGGTACAGACCCCCAACACCCCAAGGATAACTAGAGGGACAATAGTGGCCGGAATGTCCCTCATTCTGGCAACATCAATCGGGAGGTCGGTGTACATTTTAGGCTTTTCCAATTTCTTTGGCCTTCATATCATGTTCGACAGGAACAGGCTCAACGATGAGAAGGCATTTTCTTTTCAACGATGGTGATGTCTGGTTTGGGTTTTCAAGGACGCGGTTTGTTTGGATTTTTGAAATCCCATAAGATATTGACTTGGTCGTATTCGATAACTTTATATGGCTTCTGGCGGTATCATTTCTGAACGGCTTCAAGTTTATACTTCCTTCCATAGGTATCAGTGCAGATGAGAAGAGCCAGTTCATAATGGTGTCAAATGTATTCTTTCTAAGTAAGCATTCCATCATCACGTACTAATGATGTGGGCCACATTTTTCTCACCCATAATTACTTACTTCTGAATTATTAGTGTATGTATTATTATTATTAATATTTCCTTTGATTACTGATGTATACTCATTTCTTTCCGAATCCCGCCCAGGCACTTAATGTTAGAAATGGCATCATGACGTTTTCCACTGAAAAAAAAAATTACATAGACAAAGCCCTACATAAGGTGTGGGCTGTACTTGTGAGAACAATTTTCTATATTTCTTTAAGGCATGGACTTCCAGGAATCCCTTCAATTAGTCTACTGGAATCTTTTCCAACTAATCCGAGGGCTCCGACTACAACAGGGTTTGTTAATGTTCGCATATGCCTGCCACATTTTATTATTATTATTATTATTATTATTATTATTATTATTGACAATATATATATATATATATATATATATATATATATATATATATATATATGTTTTACATAGATAAAGCCCTTCGTAAAGTGTGGGCTGTACTTGTCAGAACAATTTTTTGTATTTCTTTGAGGCATGGGCTTCCAGGAATCCCTTCAATTAGTCTACTGGAATCTTTTCCAATCAATCCTAGGGCTCCAACTACAACAGGGATTGTAGATGTTCCCATATGCCACATTTTTGAGATTTCTATTTCAAGGTCCTTATTATTATTTCCTTAGATTTCTGTTGTATACATATTTCCTTCTGGGTCCCAACCAGAGACCTAAGGTCAAAAATGGCTTCATGACATCTTCCATAGATCATTTTGTAAAAAATAAAATCCCCAAAACGCCTAAGATCACATCATCCATTTTACATAGATAAAGCTCTTCGTCATGTGTGAGTTGTACTCTTGAGAACGCTTTTTTATGTTTCTTTAAGGCATGGGCGCCCAGGAATCCCTTCAATGAGTGTATCGAGGGCTCCAACTACAATTGGGACTATTGTTGTCCTCATGTATCACGTTTTTTTAAAATTTCTTCTTCAAGATCTTTGTGTTTTGATAGTTTTGAAGATCTTCAAAGATATATTACAATCTGCAGGGTCTGGCATGTCAATAATAAAGCACATTCTGTTCTTGTGGTCTTTGGTCGTAGTATCATGAAGATCAGCTTTGATTGTTCTGGCTGTGTTTATTGTAAAGTCCCATAAAATTGTTGCTACCCCTGTAACCGGGTCTGGGTGATGTTCATACCAGTTTCTTACTGTTTCCTTCTCGTTTACATATTTCCTAGTACCAATATTGGCCCCCTCGATTATCGATTTTCATATTTAGTTGGTGCTAACAGCGTGCAACCTGATACAAGCTGGCCAATTGTTTCTAGATTATTATTAATAGGTAACAATCTCGTCTCGTTAGAGTTGCGAGTTCGATCCTCATTGGGTGCTCCATACTTTCAGCCTTGTGTACATCGAATTTTTGTACTAAAACAACCAGAAAGGTTATACTATTTACATTATTTGGACTATTGTCCTCATCTTTGTCGCTATATTTATTACAACGTTTCAGCCGTTATACGCTCCGGTCTTCTTCAGGTGGTTGGAATGTCGAACTGAACCCTTAATAATAAGAAATGACAGACAACAGCGATAATAACAACAAAAATTGCAATATGAGCTCTGGTAAAAACATAAATGATAATAGCAAAAATTGCAATATTCCAAATTATTTTAATAATTAGCTTTAACAGGAGATAAAATATTAAGTAATTAATAGAAATTTTTAAACAATTAATTTCTACATAAGTAATAGAGTATTTCCATCTACTGCTAATCTGATTTTAGTGTGTAAGAAATGATTTTAATTCTAAAAAATATCCAAAGGTGACAAAACTGAAAAAAAAAAAAAAAAAAATACAGTATATACTCGAATATCCTGCGACATTTGAAGACCTAATTTTGAAGCTAGTTTTAAGAGGGTCGCATCATACATGATACATAAAATTAGCGTATGTACTGCTGGCCCTGGCTACGTGGTTGACCAAACTATATATCCATTTCAGTCAGTCAGTTGTGCCACACGTGATACATGCTTGGGCGATCATGTCTCTTTTGATACATGACTGACGAGGCAGAAGATTTTTCCCACAGTAGTTTGGGAGACTGTGCTGCTATTTAAACCAAAGTTGGAGGAAGAAGATATGGCCTCATACCTTTCCCAAGGATATTTGTGTGTAAGTGAATATAACGAAATCACCTGGGATTCGAAATGCGAGTCGATATCGATTACTTCACAAAACTATATATTCATTAGGTTTGGTTTGGTTTGGTTTGGTTTGGTTTGGTTTGGTTTGGTTTGCGTTATGTCAACCCACTGGATTATTTAATGTTGACAAATTTCATTGCTGATAATATTTTTTTTACAAAGTATTTCTGGTATTAAAACACTTTCATAATGTTTTGAACCCCAGTTTGGGGGTTAACTATTTGCCCATAGCTGGGACCCTAGCAGGTAGCTACCACCCCGGGTCAGGGTGGACCTGGGAACACCAGCAATTAAGAGGTGGTTCTACCATCCTCAAAGTCTCCTGATTAAAGGTATTGCTATTGGTCGTAGTTTATCGTCTTACCCAGAACGTATATTTTCCTTTACTGTAGTCAAAAAGTACTGCTGGATTTAACATAAACATGATTTTGAATAAACTGATGTTTTATTTAACTATATCCAATAATAATGTCTATAATATTCACATCTTAGTATCGTATTATAAAATCCAAACATGGCGAATATGCATCTTTTCCATTGTTTACGTTTATAAGATGTTTAGCTGTTTCTCGTGCGGTTGTTTATGGCTGTACGCGTTTACGCAACGAGTATAGCGTTACTAATAATACTTTTATCATTATCTTTTAACTTTTTAAATTATTTAAGTAGAAGATGGGATGAAGAAATAGAGGAAAAAAGGCTCATCTATTGTAATTTTGTCTCTCAAAAAAGAAACTTGGATGATACACGAAAAACATAATAAATCATTTTTTATAAGTGGAAATTTGCGGATCGCGCGCTACGCGAGATCGCGAGTAGGAACGGTATTTTTAATAATGTGATATGTTTATATATTTATTTTTGGGAATATTTTGATTATTTTGAAATTGCATCAATAATTTCAATTGAAGATATGAGTGGCGTTAACAAAATTAAGCCAAATATCTTTTCGATTTAATCTAACATTGGTTTTGTAATGTTATTTTTTTTGGCTTTATTGTTCAAGAAACAAGTAAAACCACGGACATATCATTATTCAAACATGGATTATTTGTACTGATGATATCTGCTTCATAGAAATAAATTCAAGAATTTCATTTTTCGTTACAGGGTATCACTGGTGAGGATATGGATTCGCAGAGGCCTGGATATGGATGAAGAACTTCTGATAAAGCGGACTTTATGTGTGACTATATATATATATATATATATATATATATATATATATATATATATATATATAAATATATGTTGAAAAGCTGAATGTTTTTAATTTTTTTAATTCTCCCACATATATATATATATATTTATAAATACTACATATATATATATATATATATATATATATATATATATATATATATATATATATATATACATATATATATATATATATATATATATATATATATATATATATATATATATTTATAAATACTACATATATATATGTGTGTGTGTATATATATATACATATATATATAATATATATATATAAATATATATATATATAGGTATATATCTATATATATACATACATACATATATATATATATATATATATATATATATATATATATGAAATATTGGAACGATGAATATTTTTAATTTATTATATTCTCCCATATACATACATGCATACATACATATATATATCAGTTTGAAGTTGGAGACAGAATTAAGAATATAGGAATATGCTGGTTGTAAGAAAATAATGTGTATTGATCTAAGTATATATATATATATATATATATATATATATATATATATATATATATATATATAATATATATATATATATATATATATATATATATATAATATATATATATATATATATATATATAATATCAATTAGTAATTAGTAGGGATAATGCCAAGGAGGGCATTAATCCAAAGAGAGCTCAATGTAAGTTACAGAGCAATTTAATAATAATATGTACAGACGATTGTTAAAAATCCATTCGCTTATAATTTATTTCATGAATATATATATATATATATATATATATATATATATATATATATAATTTTTATTTCCAGAACTATATTTTTTGCATTTATCCCACTTACTGTTCATCTCTTTCTCTCTCTCTCACTATATATCTATATATATATATCTATATATATCTATATATATATATATATATATATATATATATATATATATATATCTGAAGAGATGGATGAAATAAATTATTATCTGACCTGATACACACACGCACACGCACACACATAGACACAGACAAACACACACACACACACACACACACACACACACACATATATATATATATATATATATATATATATATGTATTGCGCATACATATGCAGACTCACGCAGGAAAGGGCCAAATATACACGCATATATTCACGCATATATATGCCTACACTCGTATATATATATGTATATATATATGTATATAACTCTTTGTGTGTGTGTGTATCATATATGTAAGCCTGTATGAATAAATATATGAGCAAACAATAATATAGTATAATATATTAATAAGTACATATGAGTAAATTCTTTTACATAAACTAATGGGTGGTTACACACACACACACACACACACACACACACACACATACACATATATATATATATATATATATATATATATATATATATATATACTAATTTATAATTGTATGTGTTGTTTTTAAGTAGTCATATTAACACTGAAGTATACACATGGCGCTGTGTTTACAGGTTCGACCAAAAAAAATTGAACATCTGGAGATCATATGTTGAGGTCTATAAATGGAGAAAAGTGCCAATTCAATCACCTCGTCGGTAGAATTGTCTTTCCAAATCGATCGAATCTAGTTTCTATATGATTCATATTGGGACTCAGTCGTACAAAAATGTCGCGCCAGTCTAAAGAATAAACGGATTTTCATTTATTCATCCGACATATTTTTATTAATTTAAATGTTATTTTTAACGGATACACATAAATATAAGAACCAAGTTATTAACTTTTGACAATTTATTCATAACTTCAATCCCGATGTACAATATCACATTCTGAAATTGGAAATTTGAATATACAGATCTCCTTGTAGGAATTTAATAAAATTGATTTGCTTATATATATATATATATATATATATATATATATATATATATATATATATATATATATATATATATATATATATATATATGTATATTTGGACAGCAATCTTCCTTATTAAGTTTTTTCCTTATTCTTACGTTTTTTCGTTTTTTAGGAGTAAGGGATTACAAAAATATTCCTATTCAAGACAAGAGAAAGATAAATTACAACCTAACTGTCAAAACACGAGAAAAAATAAATAACAACACCAGAGACAAAATACCTTTGGAATTGGCTAACGAATTGCCCGAAAGTGCTTGGGAAAGTAAAAATTGTGGAAAATTTTTGTACTCCTACACAACGGAAAAGCGTAGGGATGTTGGAAGAAATTAATTAAATCTTCCTTGTCGGCTGTATTTAATATATATATATATATATATATATATATATATATATATATATATATATATATATATATATATATATATATATGTATATATATATATATGTATTTAATATATATATATATATATATATATATATGTATTTAATATATATATATATATATATATATATATATATATACATATATATATATGTGTGTGTGTATATATATATATACACATATATATATATATTGTAAAATAGTCATTCAAAGAATAAATCAATATGGTTAATATAATTCATGGCCAATTCACAGATAAGGCATTAACTCACCGACCACTCGCTGAACGGCACGATCCATGTTTTTGTTAATTGTATAATAGAGTAGATGTTCTGTCCCTATTGATTGCAAGCAATTTCGGTATAAACATTTACCATCCTCAGGCATAGATGTTATTTGTTTCCTCTAATTTCAGCTAATTTCGGGTAAAATTCCAAAACGAAAATAAAAGTGATACTTGTCGAAAGATGTTTTATAAAAAAGTGGGTTATTATTAGCAGTTAATTTTTTTGAACTTGCAGAACTGCGACTCTAGTTGTTTGCATATTCTAATAATGTAGTAATTCACAATTCCTATTATTTTAAGTGTTTTTTCTCTTAACGTGACATAGACTATTACTTAAGTGGCAGTATTTAATAATAATAATAATAATAATAATAATAATAATAATATATATATATATATATATATATATATATGAATTATTATTTATTCCCCATCTCCCCATTCCCACCTTTCTTCCCCCACCCCTCACTTTTTAGACGCATGTGAGATGTGCCTAAACCTTTGACCGTCGTTTATCGGTAAGGAATCTTTTTAGACTTGCCAGCATCAACAATCCACCCATCCTTCACCAAACTACAATCAACAAGCACTATTGTGTCTCTCCGTCACCTTTTTGCTTCATATATATTTTTCTCTCAAACAAATGGAAAAATGGAAGTGACGTTTCACATACGGCTTGCTTGCACACAGAATTGTTCATAACCATTTTTGCACCAGTCGAGGTGCAATTGAAATGCACCGAAACGAAGTTGCATCTTTGTAGTGAGTAAACTGTTTTTATCTATATGATAAAATTATAATAAATAAATAATTATCGCTCTACTATCGGTATCGAGCCCCCTTTTGGATTAATGCCGTGATCGTTAGAATTTATATATTATTTCGTTCTCATCGCATCGGATATATATATATATATATATATATATATATATATATATATATATATATATATATATGTTGCAACACAGAAATTTCCTGATAGAGAAGAGTTACTGACACGGGCAATTTTTGGGAAGCATTTAGAAATTATATATAATTAGACGTTATAAAGAAAATATTTTTCTTTTATAAGGTTTTTCGAAAATATTTTCTTTATTAAGATTTTATTAAAAAGTATTGTTGTAATCTTTTTGAGATTTCTGGAATGTTCGTGCCTGTTGACGAAATAAACAATGTTTAAAATTAATCGGAATGTCTACTAAAATATGGCTATCTACTAAATATAACGCTTAAAATAGTATATATATATATATATATATATATATATATATATATATATATATATATATATATATATCCAAAAGACTTCAACATCCGCAAAGCTCTTACATGGAATGTGTGTAACAAACTTCACAAGATTTGGCGGTCGAACCTTTAAAGTCCAAACCATTCGGGCATTGATTTAACTAGTCCCACTGTATAGATCAGAAACTTGGACATTATTTGCTCGTCTTGAGAGAGGACTTGATAGAACATATAGAATTCTACTTAGAAAAATCCAGGAAATCAGTTGGTGATCCCATGCAACGCTTAATATAATTTACAGAAAACTGAGACCAATTTCTCTTAAGTTCAAACAAAAACGATTACAGTTTGCCGGCCACTGGCACCGAGTGGACAGAGAATTCATCTCTTCTTTAGTCCAATGGCATCCTTCTGGAAGTGTCTTCTCGCGAAAATTGACTTTCCCAGAAACCATAGCTGAGAACTCAGGGTTGGATATTGGGGATCTGGGGACAGCAATACATTCATAAGTATTCTAGAAATGAAATAATATAGAACTTTAATGAAGTTAATATGAATTTGGGCAAATTTACCGATAATACAAACTGATTGGTTTTATGTTTCCAAAAGATGCCAAGGAGTTTTCTCATCTATTTTTTCTCAAATGTTTGGTTTCTTCTATCTGTATCTGCCAACAGTGTCCACGTTTCGAATCCATATAAAAGAATGGAGACAACCACCGATTTGTACACTCTGTACTTCGTTTGAAAGCTGATTTTACTTCTCCATTCTTGCCAATTTAGCCATCTCTGCTATGGCTGCGGCAATCCGTGTGCAGATTTCCCCGTTGCCGCTACCATATTTAGACAAGATTGCTTCCAAGTAATTAAAACTAGACACTTTATCCAGTGAATTCCCGTTCATGGTAATTTTGATACAAGTGTTACTGTTTGTGTTATTCACAATTACTTTGGATTTCTTGAAGCTGACCGCCATTTCATATGCTTCTGCTCTTTCAAACATTTTGTTGGTCAGTCCTGTTATTACCTGTTATGACGTCAATATTATCTGCAAAACGTAAGTTTTGCCACCGATAGAGATTGAAAGATTATGGTCGTTCAGTGTTTCTGGCATGATTCTCTCTAGAAATATGTTGAACAATGTGAGTAAAAGTATGTATCTCTGTCGGATGTCGACAGTTGTTGCGAAAAATCGTCCCATTTGCATTCCCAGAAGAACTGCAATGGTAGCATCTTTATATAGGACCTGGATAACTTGGATAATTCCGTTAACTACACTGAATTCCCTAAGGATTTGCCAAAGACCGTCATGCCATACACGATCAAACGCTTTCTTGAAATCAACAAATTTGTGGAACACGTCCTTCTGATATTGTAGGTGTTACTTTACAAGGATTCTACAAATGAACAGCTGTTCCATTGTAAATCGTTCGGTTCTAAA
>OZ010610.1:73990911-74063411 GCA_963932145.1 Acanthosepion lycidas
ATCACTTATTCATTAGTTTCCACTCATGTATGTGCTTCCGTAAAATTCGTATATTGTAATATAAAAATGGATGCTTGAACATTTTAAATGATAATGACATTTTTCGGCTAAATCTTGTTTTGTAACGAATGGAAAAAAAGCTGCCAAAATTCGAGCTTTTGTGTAAGTAAAATCGTAGATTTCATTTCAGATGATTTGAAACATTTATTTATTTATTTTATATTTTGTAAAACTTGATACTATTAATTTTAATCTATGTTGTGTTAGTCTTAACAAAACCTCAATATGAAGCCGTTCGCTAAAGTTGTTTAAATATCACCCATACTTAAAATGATAATTTTTGTTTTCGAATGTCTTTTCTTTATTTTTGGCATGTCTTTTCCTAATTCCATTGAAACCAATTTAGAAAGAAAAAAAGGATGAAAATACGTTCTCCGATAATTTTTCTAAATAAATACTTCTTGTTTATTGGTAGTAATTAATGAATTGATAAGAAATATGTCCGAAAAAATACTCGGCTTTAAAAAAAAGAGAAAGAGACAGTGAATGATTGAGAGGATACAAAAAGGGGGATCATAATGTTTCAAATATTGTTTCGCTAGAATTTATTAGGCGGATCTTAAGGAATTGTTCTTCTACAATTAGCATAAAAAAATCTAAGTAAATTTTTTTTCAAATAATATCTGAAATGATAGAAAAAAAGGTAGAAAAAAAGACCAAGGAAGGTAATTTTTATGGAAAATCTTTTGTTTACTCTGACCAAAGAATTCAGATAGATGACTTTCGGAAATGAAATGGCAGGAAAAGTCTGATCATTAGCGCCTCGTGCAGAAAGTCTGAGATTAAGGAACAGTTGAATTGGCGTTGCTAAGTTTTCAAGGTAAATTCTTCTGTCAATACAGGGAAAATAGGAGATTTGGAATAACATGCGTTTTAGCGCAGCACTTAATTTACAATGTATCTCGAGATAGATTTGATTTTTTTATTTTACGTTGAGTTTCATCCATCATGAAAACCATTTTTAACAAAATAAAATTTCATATATTAAAAATAGCTTTATATATATATATATATATATATATATATATATATATATATATATATATATATATATATATATATATATATATATATATATAATGGATTCTCCCGTCTTACCTTGAAGATTCGTTTAGGTGAAATCTAGGTAGGTTGTTCCTGGCTCTTTAGGATTTTTTCCATATATATATATATATATATATATATATATATATATATATATATATATGTGAAAATATTGTAGAAAATAGGAAAGAAACTGGTTTGGTAAATAATCCAAAGTTCCTTAGTATTTTTGAATTTTTAAAAAATAGTGCTCGATACGAAAGTAGAGCATAAATATAATTATTTATTTAAAAATATGATTCCAACACGCTACATAAGAGGTCTCATGTTTCAAAACAAGAGCCGAAAACTTCAAAATAATATTTGAATTAACTTGAATTAAAGTAGGCTCTGTTCCATCTTCAAGCGAAATTTTTTGGGGAATGACTTATTTCTGAAGTTTACGAGTTTTAATAGTATGGTCAGAATTGAAATCAAGGAGGGGCAAAAATATTTTAAGTCAAGTGATAGCGATTGCTGTATGAGTCGTACGATTTTTGAATCAAGCCCGGGCAACGCCTGGTCATGCTGCTAGAGCAGCAATAATAGTAATAGTGAAAATAGTGTTTCCATTCAGGAAACATTTGCTTGTCATTTCCTAGACATTCTTACTGTCGGGTGGAATTTATAAAATCTTATTTTAATAAAAAGTTTTACAAAGCATCAGACTCCTCTTTCTAGTATTGATGGGAGTTTCCTTCCTAACTTTTTGTTTGTGGTAGTGTGGAAAGCTACCATCTTGATTTACGTGATTATTTTCTTTTTCTATTTACATTTATTACATATTATTTATTTTAGTTTAGTTTTCTGCTCTGTATTGTTGGGAAAGAGAATTTCTCTTGACTGTCCATGCAGGTTATAATTTAGTTTTCCTTTTCTTAGACTGGCTGTCACTCGAAGCTAGCGAGCCAAGTTTAGCTGGAGGGCAGTTAGAGATGGACTCAAGCCTTTTCCAAGGGCGTCTGTACAAAAGTAAAAGCAACAGACAACTTCTGGATTTGAACTTGGTTAGCCGAGTTTATTTTTTGTGTGGTTATTCGTTACAGTTCCCATGCATCAGTACTATACGATATCAAATTACTTGTCTGGCTTGAAGAATTTGTCTTGAGAACTTTTTTTAAGTTCAACTGACCGACTATATAATTTATATTTTAAGACCAGTTTGTGTTCTGTGGATTAGGGGTTCCCGATGCAAGGAATGTTGGTCGTTAATTATGCAAAGAAACTGAAAAGATTAAAAAAAAAAGAAGAAAAATATGAAAAGAAACGTCCAATAATTCTTTAATTGAAACATTGTGACAATTTTTCCGATTCCTTTTCGTTCTGTCAAAATAACTATTTTCTCATATGTCAACTTTCTTGCAGAACTACGGGCCTTGCATATTGCTTGTAGATGTACTGCTACATTTGTTTTCGTTATATACAGATTTAGTGAGACGTATATTCGTTATTGTAGATTGACTGACGATAATGGCTCAGCAGATGTTAACGAGAAATGAAAAAAAAAATGCATATTGTCAGAGCAGAGAAAAAAAGTCCATCGGTGAAAGAATGAACAAGAGTGAGAGAAAAAGGGTAATAGAATTTATAGAAAATCTGTTTGTTCTTTTTTTTTTTTTTTTGTATGATCTAACAATTGATTGTGTGTTGATGGTAGATATTGTGTTGGCATAATTCGGCTCTCCTATTTTAAAGGTTATTTTATCCTCTTTGCTGCTCCAAAGTCAGTCAATTTTCTTTGCCTGTTTATATAACACTTTCCTTCTTGCCAAAAAGTCGTCAGAGGACGCCATTGCCAGCGTTTCACTGAGATTTCTTGAATAATTTTACACTTGTTACAAAGCCAATGGTAAATAGTATATCATTAAAATCTACATTATACATATGACGTTATTTACAAACTCACATGTTTTTTAATGCGTAAAAAAAAAAAATTGATATTGTATGAAAATAAAAACAATATAATCCTTTTGTTAATGTCTTGTAAATCTGTTAAATTGACTTGGTTCGTTTCGTTTTATATTTGTTTCGTTCCGGTGATTTTTATTCTTTTTCCATAAACATTTTGCAAGTAATGTAATGACAATATTTTTTTTTTTTTTATCAGCGTATAAATGTTATTTTTGTCAGTTTTTTTTTATTTGCTTTTATTGGTTGTGGGCAAAATATACACTGCCAATTTTTTAAAGGAAAGCAAACAAGTTTGAAATATATAGATATACATATATCTAAACATAAATCATTAAATAATAAATATTGTATTTCGTTGTTTCCAGAGACACTCATTTGAAAAAGCATATATATATATATATATATATATATATATATATATATATATATATATATGATAAAATATAGTTTTAAGTTATGCTATATATATATGGGTTAAAGTTCTAATTATCAGGAATAGAGCGTTTGTAAATATAAAAGTGGATAATGAAGTCAACATGTTTAAGGATGAAACAGACTGTCGCCTCTGGATGTTGGCTTCAATGTCCACTTATATATATATATATATATATATATATATATATATTTGTGAATTTAGGCCGCAAACCTTCTTTCATGCACATTTCATTGTAAACCACAGAAAAGGTGCTTTTATTTAGTTTTTTATACAATTTCTCATGCGATCTATTAATTTTTTTCTTTTCGGATGATAAATTATATAAAAACTGTCCGAATGTTCTTTTTATCCGAGCGCTTTCGGTTATACATTTAACCATTTTCAAGGATTAAATATTTTAACTGTTAAATAAAAAATGGTTTGTTGTATGTATGTTTTATAAAATGTTTTCATTTTTTCAAAAGACTGACACTATTCGTAACATACTTGTTTACAACACTAATATAAATGCATCATCAACATGCAAAAAAAAAAAGGCTAAAAATAATGGAGGCCTTATTAATAAAAACAAAAAAACAACACTTCATAATATTAACAATGAGCATGGATACAATATCTTGATTGTGTTTTTATATAATTTATCATCTGAAAAGAAAAAAAATATTAGATCGCATGAGAAATTGTATAAAAAACTAAATAAAAGCTGCTTGTCTGTAGTATTCAATGAAATATGCATATATATATATATATATATATATATATATATATATAGGGAATGCAGTATAATTGAAAATTGTCTATTACCAAATTATGACCGACAAATCTGTTCCGACATTAACGTTTTTACATTTCAAATTAAGCCAAATTTTCTAAAAGTTATTTATTGCAGCGTCTTGATTTTTGTCTGAGAAACTTTGAAAAATATTTAAAACCGTGTGTCTGTTAAGTAACTAAATAGGTTCAATGTAAGCCATTTGTAAATTCATTTTTTCTATCTTAAGATAAATCTACCAGAGGATAGGAAGATATTTCTACTAAAACATATACAACTTATCCAACACAGTGAAACGATGTATGTGAGCTTGTTTTTCTCTTTTCTTCTTAATATTCACAAATGGGATGTAAGAATACATTGATTCTTAACGTGAGCTTAAGTAAGGACCCGAGAAATATTTTAAATAGACCTGGAGACACCAGGGGCAGTGAAGTCATTCTTCAGGATTTATATTTTCGACTACATTTTGCTTTGGTAAATAAAATGTATTTCCGTTTACGTGTAATTCGTATGTATACTTATGAAAGCCTGAATTGTTTTAACACCGAAAATGGACCACAAGGAAGAAGAGGTTGAGAAACACTTAAATATAAGAAAACTTTACCACAATACATATACATCGTTATAGATTATAACAGTATTAACAACATATATATATATATATATATATAGGGAAACACCATATGGCCTGACGTGCTATATCATTTAGCTACAGAGTAAACGTCTGGTTAGCAGGGTTAAATAAGTTGTTCAAAAACATTAAATAGCAGTTCAGAAACAGTAATTTAACCTTCTCCTGTAGCTAAATGGTATAGCACGTCAGGCCATATGGCGGTTCCTTGTGGTATACAGGTTCGATTCCTGTCGGACTACACACATTTTTCTTTGAGATTGGTAAATACTTCGTTATATTATCTGGAAAAAAAATACCAGAATCACTCGATTAATGCACATTCGACTCGTACGCTAAAATTTTTATATATCAAAATTCGATCATAAATAATACTCGATTAGTGCGGTAAAAAATTTTTCATTTTAACCATAGTAATTGAAAATTGATTTTTTAATAGTTACCGATTAATTAAATTTTGTAAAATTTGAAAATGCGTAACTATTTTGTTTGTAAATTATTACGCTATGAGAATTAGAGTGGTGTTAAAAAAATGGACGGTTATAAATAGATCAATTTTATAACATAAACCGATAATAAAAATATATATTTGAATATTTGTCAATATTAGAATTTTTTGATTTTTTTTCTTGTTTATTTTGAAGGTCTTAAAAAGAAATTTCTAATTTTTTGTTAAAAACAATGACGGTTTAATTAGATACAGAAATTTCCATTTATTTACTATGGAAAGATTATAAATTAATGATACTAATGATTTTAATATTTTTGGAAAGTTTGAAAGGGCCAATTTTTTCAGTACCGCCAATTATATGATGGACCAAAAAAAATACCGTGTGGCAAATAATTCGAAATAAGTTTTTCATAAAAAAATAAGATTCATAAACATTATTTTATATCAGTTTTATTGCATCTTCTTATATGTACCCATATTTTAATTAAAAAGTTCGCAAATTAAAAAGTAATTTTGGATGTGACTAAAATTTGAGGTACGTAAGTCCCTTATATTATTATATTCGATAAATGTGTTTTCAATTAGTACGTATCTTTTAAGCCTTTGAGCTCTGTGTTCCTGAACAATTTGAAACATTCAACCTGATTCAAAATTCCCAAATAATTGGTATGTAATGTTTCACGGTTGATATAAAAATAGTTACAAGTGTTTACCCACCGTTCAACCGGTGGCTGCACATTACGTCATTTTTCTCGACCACCGGTAAAGCGGAGGTCAGGCCTCTAAGGGTTAATGTACAAATTAGTCGCGCTAATCGAGGGATTCATGTATATGTATATAAACAATACTTCTTTTCTTTTTTTTTACTCGTAGTTTAAATTAATGTCAAGATAAAAATTATTAAACAACCCACTTGTTAATTTCTTATTTAATCAATGTATTAATTTATTTAATAAATCTAACTCATGATTTTCCGTTATTAAATCTATTTAAAGATAATATTAGGTTGGTGCAAAAATAATGACGTAATAATGTCGTTTTTTGACGTATTTTTTAACGTCAAAAAACGACATTATTACGTCATTATTTTTGCACCAACCTAATAATTATCGTCACTGAAGTAACTAAGCTCAAATCCTCCTAACGTCAATTTAAATTGATGATTTTGTTTTCTTCTAAATTGTGCCCATTTTGCTTAAAGTTCCTACTTTCTTTGTTTCAAGATGAAAATTTTCAAAATAATTCAGTGAAATATTCATTTTCTAAAATTATAGCTTGTAATTATATTTTCGATATATAGGGGTGGAGAGGCGTCATTTTATACTGACGCCAGGAGGATATCTATTGAAGTCTCCCTGGCGAAATTCTTTTAATAATAAGAAAGACTTACTAAAAATCCACCATCATCTTTACAGCATAAGCAAATTAGTACTAATGTAAGATAACATTTAACATAAAAGGGGGACCGTTTTTTAATTGATATTGTCAAATAAACTGTTCCCCCAGAATTATTACGTATCTTTGTACAGTAATACCTTGAGAGACGATCGTACCGTCATACGAGATATTTTTTTAGATACAAGCCGGAGTTAGTCCGATTTCTTGCCTTGAGAGCTGAATTTGAGGTACCGGCGAGTTTCAGTTAAACATCCAAAGTACACGTGTTTGCCTCTGCTTTGAAAGGATCTCTGTTGTATTGTGTCTTTTTGCCGTTGTTTTGCAAAATACCTTTAGTGACGCCATGGGCCTGAAGAAAGATCAGTGGGGAATTATTAGGGGCCTTGAACACGTCTGAAATATTCCCATTAATTTCAATGGGGACAATTGATTTGAGATACGAGTCTTTTGAGTATCGCACTTGGTATTTGAACGAATTAAACTCGTATCTCAGAGCATTACTGTACTTAAATATAATATCCGAACAATGTTCACCTGGAGTCAATTTAAACAGACGATTTTTTTTTGGTAAAAACGCTTGATTTCATTGGTGAAGTTTAATTAAAATGAATAAAAACGTGTAATTCCAACGGACAATTTATTGTTAAAACAGATATATTTCGGAAAGCTTTTGCAATCCTTGATCACTCTTGAGAAATTAATGAAACAGTGACTAAGATACATTGTATACGTTATAAATTCAAATTAACAAAACAAAAAAAAAAAGAAAAAAAAAGAAAAAAAAAAGAAAAGTCGATCGAATTGAGTTAGCGAGACATACGTAAGCTGAAAGCGTGAGGGTTGCTTAAACAAAGATAGAAATTTTATTTCCAAACAAGATTAGGAAAAAAAAAAACTCAATTCTACCGAAATTTTTTTGTTAATTTGAATTTATAACGTATACAATATAGTTTAGTCAGGGCTTCATTTATTTCCCAAGATGCTTTTTTTCCTTATATTTTGTGACCGTTTTACTTATAGTTCGTATTTTCTTGACTACAGATGAAAACTTGGAAATATTCCGACATATTTCATTGAAATTTTCCCTTTCCAAAATTATAGTTTAAGTATATGGAAATGTAAGGTGGCGTAAGGATAAGGTTTAATTAAAGACGTTATCAATTTGCAAATTTTTGTATTACAATAATTTTTTTATATGTTTATTTTACTCCAGTTGTTATCCTTCGATTTCTTGCTTAAGTTTTCCACGTATGTAAAATATGTTGAATGGTACTCTAAACTTATTTTAAGCAACTACTCTCATGATCATTGGTCTAATATTGCGTTAATTGGTGTTTAATATAATAATAATAACATTAATCTCCAATAATTATTGAATGTTGATTCTACGTTGAACTCTTTGCGTGTACAATAAACGGCAAAAATAAAAAAAAATTATTTGAAAAATAAACTGTAAACAAAAACTGTGTTGTTTTCTTTCTTTTTTATTTTCTTTCTTTTTTATTTTCTTTTTGAATCTGAAAATTCATTGAATACGAACTTCTTATAAGAAGTACCATATATCAACATTTGCTATCTGTGACAGAAGTTACCTATAACCAAGTATTCCTTTAGTCAAAGGTTTGAAAGCCTGTCATTTCAAATTCTGTGTGTTTATAATCATTCTGCCATAGCCTGTCGTAACTCTTACTCTCATCGAAACGGGAAGTGAACATCAAGACAGCCTGAGTTTATATATAAAAAAAAACTGGATTAATTTTACACTAACTCTGTGCATCAAGAAGAGAAATTTAAAAGTCATAAAAATATTTTCTAACCAATCAGAAACAATCCATGTAGCTTCGACTATCTGCACGTTTTCGAGCCACTCCCAGATTATATAAACCACCATCAATTCGACTCTAAGCTCATTCGAGCTACTACGGTTATTTGCTTACCTCTCGGACATTTTGACCGGGCTTCTCCGTATCGAATTAAAGGTAATTCCTCATCTCATTATCAAAATGGCTCGAAAGCAAGAAATTCATATATCCTTTTCTGAATTGAATACAAGTCAAATCCTCATCCAACCCTTCAGAATGGGCTGAAATTAAAAGACTTATATGTTTTTTTGTGAGGTCAACGAATACTCGCTGTCACTTTCGTAATGCTCGTTGTAGTAGAGACTTTGTAATCGCAGATATAACTATAGTACACCGTTGAACAATACTGGTGTCAGACGCCTTCGAAATAACACTCGCACTAATAGTACTTGCTCGATAATACTCTCTCGCAAGTAACCACCGAATAGTGATCCGTACAGTGATCAGTATGGAGAAATAGTATAGTGATCAGTATAGAAAAATAATATAATGACTAGTATAGAGAATAGTGATCCGTATAGTAATCCGTACAGTGATCAGTATGGAGAAATAGTATAGTGATCAGTATAGAAAAATAATATAATGAATAGTATAGAGAATAGTGATCCGTATAGTAATCCGTACAGTGATCAGTATGGAGAAATAGTATAGTGATCAGTATAGAAAAATAATATAATGAATAGTATAGAGAATAGTGATCCGTATAGTAATAGAGGATAGAATAGAAATGGTGATCAGTTAGGCGCTACGCTAATTCCCATGTATGCATTACTTTTAGTATCCCGTGATCTACTTATTCAAAATGGGATCGCCTAAGTTTGCTCTCTGGAGATCTGTGTTCAAACGCCAGTATCGGCAGCGACACTTTATTTCTATATAACATTTTTTTGTTTTTTCCATGTGTTTTCCGTATCGACAATATGTGTTTTTTTAAAATAGGAGACAGAATCTCGACAACTAGGGATTCCGAAGAATAATTAATGACAAAGGAGAAAAATCTTTCTCTTAGAACGTCATCGGGCTTAAGTAATGTTTTGTTGAAGTAATCATATGTATTCATGAGTTGGGGAGGGATATAAAAATGTAAACATTAGTTATAATTATGCATAAGTAGGAAACGCTCAAAATGTTGGAAGGCTGAATGCTTTTAATTTATTCTATTTCCCCATATATATATATATATATATATATATATATATGGACTCTCCCGTCTGTTTCGACGTATGAGGATCTGACAGCTTAATTGATTCAGTTATGCAATTTTGTTCGATAATCTTAAGTGGCACTTAAGACCCGCTAGTGATTTACAAAGAAGGCCGCATATCGAGCAAGAGTGAGGATTATGGAATGAGATCACTGTTAGATTGGCTGACCTTTTAGATCTTGCTATCGCTTATTGAAGCCAATTCAGACAAGCAGATTGAAAACTGCTGAGTCCACTAAAACACGTTGATCTCCATTCTAGCCTCTCCGCTCGAGGGTGTTATGTGGTATATTGACAACTGACAAGTTGTTCTTCAGATTGTCTTTGTATCTTAGCCATCTTCGAAATAAAAAGAAACGTAACGTCGAACAAACTCTGGCATATGTCTCAACATACAGCAAAAACTATCCAGAACTATTCACAGAAATTACAAAAAATGTAGACCTGCTTAGCAAGACTAATAAACTGAAAAATATACTAAAAACAACCAAAATAATTAAAAGCAAACTCCAATCTAAAAACCTAAAACACATATTAACCATATCCAGATTTAACCAACACACAATACAGGGAGTCATAAAATGCAAAAAAAAAAAAAAAATGTGGGGTTTGTGACATCATTATAGAAGGAAACCCCTAGACTTTTGAAAACCCCAAAACGAAATTCATAATAAATAAAAACTTAAGCTGCAACTCCAAAAACGTGATTTATGTATTCAAATGCACAAAATGCAACAAGTCATATATAGGTATCAGTCAACAACTGAACAACAGAGTCTCCCTGCACAAAAGCAACATAAAATTACCAGACAACAGAAAATATTTTGTCTCACAACACATTTTTAAATGTAACCAGGGTAAATTTAAAATGATGCCAATATATCAAACAGACAATTATTCTTACCTACAAATACAAGGAAAAACTTCATAAACAAATTTAAACCAGAACTAAATAGATCATAACCCCACACGCAAAAAAACACAACATGCACACATAATGGCCAAATACAGTGATCAAACCACTCACATGCATGCACACACGCTCACATGCGGGTGTCTGTGGAACACGAATATATATATATATATATATATATATATATATATATATATATATATATATACACATTGACAAAAGCAAGGGACTACTCACGGTCAATATGAATTTTGGCTATTTTATATATCATTCTCATACACATACGAGAAAGATAAAATATATATATACTCCAAATTACTGTTTTTAAACAGCAAATTTACCACGATTTAAAACAGTCATTTCGACATTGCTAACCAGACGCTTCCTCTGTATAGCATGTCAGATCAAACGACGGTTCTGTGTAGGACACAGATTTGATTCTTGTCGGAGGCACATATTTTCTACGAAATTTTTTCGGACATTCAGACCGGTAAATATAATTAATACTGTTTATTCATAAACAGAGCATTTACTTAAATAATTGTGTCTATAAAAATAACGTATAAACAGAATATATATATATATATATATATATATATATATATATATATAGCTCATTATATTTATTTAAACTGGCACAACTTGACAGATCTAGCCATAAATAAACTCCGTCTCCAGACCATTTCTCCTTGAAGAGATACTTTATGCCCTCCACTTGTCACCAACACGAGCCTCTTATCAAAAACAAATCGTCCCTTTGGACTGCTGTCTAAAATAAATTCAAAAACACAATTCCAGAGAGGAATTCGAGGGCTGATGAAGATTAGCATGAAGTTGTGCCGGCTTGAAATAGACTATACCCACATGAGGTATTTTTGGATTTTTGCTGTAATATATATGTATTCAAAGTTATATATAAAGCGCCATCATCAGGGTGTGGTGGGAAACTCGAGTAGCGATCTGTAACGCTGTGAAATGTATTTGCTCTGTCTTTTGGTCATTTAGACATAGATCTCTGAATATCAGTGTGTCTGTACACTATTTACATTATTCGGACTATTGTCCTCATCTTTGTCGCCATATTTATTACAACGTTTCGGCCTTTCAGTATCTGTCTATATTTCTGAGATGAGGTATTATGTACACTATTTACATTATTCAAACTATTGTCCTCATCTTTGTTGCCATATTTATTACAACGGTTCGGCCGTTGTACGCTCCGGCCTCCTTCAGGTGGTTGGAATGTCGAGTTGAACCGTTTATTTCGCTCACTGTGGTAGATTGTTCTAGTTCCACGTGCCATGTCTAATGGATGTTATCAGTTATCCTCTGTTAATTTCCCTCTCCAAGTTCTCCACTGCCTTAACCAGATATTGAACTCACACTCTTTGGGTCCTGTCGCTGGATCTAACCAACGCCTTTATCCACTGTGCCATGTCTCCTTGAGGACAACTTTGTCTGTCTTTTGTTTTTTCTTCTTTCTTTGTGTTATGGGGTCCACCCTTTTCTGATATAAACGGACTCGTCCTGCTGCCATAAAATAGCCACAGTCAGTCAGAGATGAGAGGAGAGGAACAGGCGGAGGAACAGAGTGGAGGAACAGGGTGGAGAAACAGAGTGGAAAGTACATAGACACTGTGATTGAGTTGGCGTTAGAAGTCAGTTACAAGGACACCCGACTGTAAGGAAGTTTACTTCGAAACTGTATATAGCGATCTTTGATTAATACTAACCGGCGTTCCTGGATTTTACTAACAGCATTACATTTTGTATTTTGTGTAAATACATTTAATTTCTTAGCTTAAATACTTGCGTTTGTCATTTATTGGAGACCGATTTTTCACGCGGAATCCACAACAACTTGGCGGACGAGGATTCGAAACGCACACGGAAAGAAAAACTTTTCGTACGTCTAACAACAAACAACTTGGCGAACACACGCGGAAAAACTAATCAACAGAAGAAAACTCCTTCCCTCGTCGTTCAACAACAAATTAGCGACAAACAATTTCGAGGAGTAATAATACATAAAATTGAGTTATCATGGAAGATTTTAAAAATATGTTGGTACAACTGATAAGACACCAAAATGAGCAACAATTACAAATGCAGAAATACCTAAATGATCAACAGTTACAGCTACAAGAAAAATGGCAAAAACAAATATTACAAACGCAAAAGGAAAATCAAGATAGACAAACAGAGCTCCAGGAACTAATATTGAAAGTAGCGGGCAGCAAGCAATTAGATATTGAAAAAGAAACAACATTTTCGCAAGACGCAGTGTGGAATACCATAGAGATTTTCAAATATTCTCTAGATGAGGACAAAAATTTTGAATATTACTTCAGAAGACATAAAGACATCTTTAACATAGACTGTCAAAATTGGACAGAAGCAAAAAAGCTACGTCTATTGCTTAGAAAATTAGGAACTGAAGAATATACAAAGTTCGTGGATTATATCTTGCCAAAAAAGACGAACGAATTAAAATTTAACGAAGCAGTGACATGTCTTAAAGAACTCTTCAGCCCCAAAACATCACTCTTCTATAGGAGGTGGAAATGCCTTAACCTGGTAAAGGGCGATAATGAGGATTATTCCACGTTTGCCGCAATCGTAAATAAACATTGTGACGACTTCAAACTAGCGGAATTAACACCGGACAATTTTAAATGTCTCACCTTTGTTCAAGGGCTAGTTTCTACAAAAGATAGCGAAATGCGTAGAAGAATGCTTGCAAAATTACAAAATGAACCGGGTCTAACATTACAGCAATTATCGGAAGATTGCCAGAGATGTTTAAGCATAAAGAAAGACGCAATGGACATTGAAGACTCAGCTGTTTCTCATATACGTAAGTTAAATAAAAGTCTAAGTTCTTCCCCTTCCCCGGAAAGAAAACTAAAATTTTACGACAGTGAAAAAAGATTCTCACCCTCCCCGGAAAGAAAAATATAATTTTATGATAAGAGAAAATTTTACAATAAGAAAAGTACAACTTACAGGACAAATTATGACGGATATCGAAACAAATATAAGCCCCTCTCCATCAGCATGTTATCGATGTGTAGGATTACATTGGAACAAGGATTGCCGCTTCAGATATATAAACTGTCATGAATGTGGAAAAAAAAGGCCACAAGGCATCCCAATGTAGAAATAGAAAAGATACTAATAGAATAAGAGCTACAAGAATGAATAATGATGACAACACCAATGTAAGGAAATATGTAGACCTGGAAATTTGAAACAAAAAGATTGAATTACAACTGGATTCGGGTTCCGACCTCACGATAATCAACTTACAGACATGGAAAAAACTCAACAGACCTACCATGTTACACACTCAAATAATTGCCAAGTCGGTTACAGGCAAACAAATAAAATTTGAGGGAGAAATAATAGTGAATGTTAAATTTTACGGCAAAACAAAAAAACTTAAGATATACGTCATGAAAGATACTGAAAATTTAGTAGGTATCGACTGGATGCAGAAATTCAACATTTGGGACCTACCTATCAACTCATTTTGCAAAAAGTTAGAGGTTGAACCATCAGATACCATAAAATTGAAGGAGGAATTATACAAGCAATTTCCTGAGGTATTTTCAAGTGGGTTGGTACGATGCAACAAATTTAAGGCCAAAATAGAATTAAAAGAAAACGTCCAACCTATTTTCAGAAAGAAGCGAAATGTACCGTTTGCTACTATAGAAAAAATAGACAAAGAATTAGAGAAACTTGAACAAACTGGGATGTTATCTAAAACAGAGTTTAGTGAGTGGACATCGCCGGTGGTTTACGTAAAAAAGAAGTCAGGAGAAATTCGCGTATGCGCAGATTTTTCGACGGGACTCAACAAGACAATAAAGGACCACCATTACCCACTACCGAGCCCAGAGGAGATATTTACAAAGCTCAACGGCGGTAAGATATTTTCAAAAATAGATCTTAGTGAGGCTTATCTACAAATTCCAGTACAAGAAGAGAGTTCGAAAATCCTTTGCATTAATACGCACAAGGGTTGTACAAATTCAACCGACTACCATTAGGAATAAAAGTTGCACCTGCAATTTTTCAACAAACAATGGACACAATATTAACTCCCCCCAAAAAGTGATCTAAGGAGGGGGATGTTATGGTGTCCACCCTTTTCTGATATAAATGGACTCGTCCTGCTGCCATAAAATAGCCACAATCAGTCAGAGATGAGAGGTGAGGAACAGGTAGAGGAACAGAGTGGAGAAACAGAGTGGAAAGTACATAGACACTGCGATTGAGTTGACGTTAGAAGTCAGTTACAAGGACGCCCGACTCTAAGGAAGTTTACTTCGAGACTGTATATAGCTATCTTTGATTTATACTTACTGGCGTTCCTGGATTTTACTAACAGCATTACCTTTTGTATTTTGTGTAAATACATTTAATTTCTTAGCTTAAATACTTGCGTTTGTCATTTATTGGAGACCGATTTTTCACGCGGAATCCACAACACTTTGTTTCTTTGTTTCTTTTTCTTCCATCGATTTTTTTCCTCGATTTTAGTTTTATTTGTTGTAATTTCTTTCTTTTTATTAGTTTTTTTCTTTGATCACCTGACAGGCTTCTATCATATATCAAATGAAAGAACAAAGAATTTAAGGCCATAAAAAGAATGAAGATCGACGTATAAACACGTCTGTAGTTGTTTTTGAACGTTAATTTATAGACGTGTTTATCCGTCCGTGTTTGAAAGGAAGACGTTAAAGTGGTATAGTCCCACAGCCTTACCAGGTTTGATGTTGCTATTGTATTTACACGAGGTGGAATATTGTAGACCTTCACCCAGCCAGATTTGATCTGTTCTGTCAAATGATTTTGTCCTGTTATTTAATCCATAGGTGGTGGGTGATAAAGAGATTAATTCATACCTTTTCCAAGGTTATTAGTGAGGAAAAAAAACCCGCAACGACATCAGCAGGAATTTGAACTCACCACGCCTGTTTCACTGCCCGCGCCGATAAACAGCACGCTACACAACACGCGTTGCCTCTTTTAAGGAAGACGCTACTTAAATATTGAACCTATAGTTAATTTTCTCCGTCATATCTAAAAGATGCCCGAAATTCAACGGGTACATTAAGCTCACATCTTGCATAGAGATATATGCAACTAAACTGAGGTATGCTTACGGACAATTGCATGTATGAATGCACATTTCAATGCATAATCGAACACGTGCATATTGGCATACATAAGTAAACGGAAGTACACTTGCGTACGGAAATCTATTGTTATCAGAATAAAGCATTCTTTTTCTTGTACGCGCACTCTGTAAAACGGAAGTGCGAGCCAACACACGTTCAGACATCGACATGGGCAAAAATCCACATCGGTAGACATGCGCGTTTCGAAAAAGGCAAAAACAATGGCCAGTCCTTTTGATGAAAATGAAAAGCAGAGACGACGTCTCGGCGCCGTTTTCGCAAAGCGAGGCAGTCATTTTCGGGAAGGTCATGTGCGTACGCCGACGCATCATGGCCGCACGGCTCGGGACTAAAAGATGCATTACACCTGGATTAGACAGAAAACAAAATAGCACTGATTTGGCGCCTCGCTGCTAAATCCGTTTGAAAGAAAAGACGGCTTTTGTTAAAGAAAGACAGGGCGAAAGCGATGAAAAGAGCGGTAAAAAATGAGAGAGAAAGTGATAGAGAAAGGAAGATAGAAATAGAGAGAGAGAGAGAGAGACAGAAAAAGAAAGGGATATAGAAAAATAGAGAGATAGAAAAAGAAATACGAGGAATAAGAGAGAGAAAAGAAGAGAAATAAATGAGAGATAGAGCAAGAGAAAATGAGAGAAAGGCAGAGATTTTTGCCGTGGGGAGTCTGTATATATGAACCAAAATATCTTTGTGAGAGTTTCTCTCGTTCTCTTTCAGAGGCTACCTGACTCTCTTTCACCATACATACATGCATACATACGGAGGGGTAATGTAATGCGCCCCGGACTGAGGAATTGGAGAGCCAAGTTCGAATTCCAGTCGAATCCATTACATTCACTTATGTGCTAATACCCTAGGGAAAGGTACGAATCCCTATCTTCTCCCCCACAGCCCCCGCCAGCAAATAGTAGGACAGACTGGGTCCTACAGCCTTGGGTGGTACCCGGTCTAAGAGAAAGAAAAAAACATGCTCAAGAAACACCAATGCAGCTGCACTATACCTGGTACCCCGACGATCTTAATTTGATTATTAAAGGGTAAAATATTTCAATTTAAATTAAATTATCAATTTAAAAATTTACCTTCGTATTATCAATTTAAATTAATAAATAATCATTATTGATGATAAAAATTATTTGAATTGGAATAAACCTTGATAATTAGGTACCTAAAAACAGTAACGAATTTAATTTATGAACAAGAATCAAACGAATAGATGTCAACTTAACAATCAATAAGAAAAAAGTTTAGTAAAATGAAAAGGATGACTAGATATAAAATGGATTATTCTTTCAATGTACTTTCTATGATTCTTCCAATCGACTATTTCATAGAAAATACCCCAAACTCCAACAAACTTCAAATTAAATTCGTCGTTTGACTTTTTAGACATTTAGATTTATATCAAACTCTAACCCCCAAAGATACCCTTTAAAGTAATGCGAAATAACAGCATCTAAAAAGTTGAGTGAATCCTGATTTATTATTTTATTGTTAACTGTATCTTCCACCTTTAAGTCGGTCTTCTCCCTCACTCCTTACCCATCTATATCTAGATAGCATGCGTTAAGTTAAGCGGCGTCTAGCCTACACAGAGTGGGGTTAAGGATAAGGAATTGAAAATGGTACATCTAACTCACTCATATCTTCTCTCCCACCTCACTCCCTCACTTCGTTAATTTCATATACGCTTGGTGCGGTCCGTCAAAAATGTGTAAGTTTCTTTTCATTTTTCATTTCAACTTTTGGAAGGAAAGTCTGATGATCCAGAGCCCTGTAAAAGGGTTGTGGTGAAATAACTTATTACATGGAACCTTAAAGTGATCTGTTTTTATTCAAACATATATATATATATATATATATATATATATATATATATATATATATATATATATATATATATATATATATATAATAGAATTTATTAGGGGGGGTTGAATAATCATAATTAAGTAATCCATCGAGTCTAGAAGAATCCTCAACAGAATTCAGAAAGCACTGGACGGCCGTTTCGTCTTATTTTTGGACTCATCGGCAGTGCGCATTCACTACCGATAATCGAATCTGAAGCGGCTTAGAGTAATAATAATAAAAAAAAAAAGACGTGGCTCATTGGGGCACAATCCGTTAGGTTCAGCATACTTAGATGAGTTACACCACGGAATTTAGTGCGTAGCGGCGCTATATCGAGTCTAGTGTAGCTACCTTCGTCACCGATGTTGGTCCAGTAGGTATGATGCTTGCGTTGTAGCGTAACGGTCCGGGTTCGATTCTCGGTAGTGTATGCATACTGCTGATTACCAAAATAGAACAAAAAACATTATGTTGAGAATTCTTCTAGGCTCGATGTTTTTCTCAATTAATATATATATAGTGATTTTTCAAGCTTAGTACAAGGCCGAAAGTAGGGGCACACAGTGAGGATCGAATTCAGTCGTAATTGTTCTAGCGAGAAAAGCTAGCCATTACACCACCTCGATATATATATATATATATATGTACACACACATAAACGAACATTTCATTGAATACGACAAAGTGCTTTTATTAATTTTTTTATACAATTTCTGATAAGATCTAATAATTTTTTTTCTTTTCAGATGATAAATTGTATAAAAACTGATTGCTCTTTTTATCCGAACGCTTTCGGCTATACATTTAGCCATTTTCAAGGATCAAATATTTTAACTGTTAAATAAGAAATAGTTTGTTGCATGTATGTTTTATAAAATGTTTTCATTTTCAAAACACGGTCAAGATATTGTGTCCATGTTCATTGTTAATATTATTAAGTGTTGTTTTTTTTAGTTTTTATTAATAAGGCTATAATGATGCTATTATATTAGTGTTGTCAACAACTGTGTTACGAATAGTGTCCGGTAGGTCTCCAGGGATATTTAAATGAGATCTAATTGAGCTATGGTCAGAAAGGTGTAGAATTAGATCGCATGAGAAATTGTATAAAAAACTAAATAAAAGCACCTTGTCTGTCGTATTCAATGAAATGTGCATGAAAGAAGGATTGCTGCCTAAATACACACACACACACACACACGCACACACACATATATATATATATATATATATATATTTTTTTTTTTATCTGATTTTTTAAAGAATTTCCGAATCAACGTGCTTATTTTATCGCAAAAAGATAGACAAATTTCCTGTACGAATTTAAGATTTATTTAGATGCCAACATTTCTTGAGTTCTAAAAAAGGTTCCGGTTGTGACCAAACTTTTCAGGGTACAAAAAAAAAAAAAAATTCCACTAGTGACCAAAATTTGCACGGTTTTAAAAAAGGTTCCACTTGTGACCAAAATTTCCAGGGTTCTAAAAAGATTACATTAGTGTCTAAATTATCAAGGGCTCTAAAAAAGGTTTGGCTTTTGACCAAAATGTGTAGGGTTGTGAAAAACGTTCTGCTTGTGGACAAAACTTACAGGGTTCTATAAATGTTCCGTTTGTGGCCAAAATCTTCAGAGATCTTAAAAAAATTCCACTAGTGTCCCAAATTTCCAGGGTTGTAAAAAAGTTCGGTCTGAGACCAAAATGTCAGGGTTTTAAAAAAGGTTCCGCTTGTGAACAAAATTTCCAGGGTTCTAAAAAAGGTTCCATAGTGTCAAAAATTTCTAGGGTCTTAAAATTTCGTCTTGTCATCAAAATACCGAGGCTTTTAAAAAATGTTCCTCTTTTGACCACACTTTCCAGGATTATAAAAAAGATTCCACTAGTGACCAAAATTTCCTAGTGTTCTAAATAGTTCATCTTGATTCGAAAATGTCCAGTGTTCTAAAACGGTTCCGCTTTTGACCAAAATGTGCAGTATTCTAAAAAAAGGTTCCACCAGTGATCAAAATGTGCATGGTTCTAAAAACGGTTCGGCTTGTGACGAAAATGTCCAGGGTTCAAATTCTGCATATAGCCAAAATTTGCAGGGATCTAAAAAAAGATTCCACTAGTGACCAAAAATTCCAGGGTTCTAAAATGTTTTGCTTGTGACCAAACTTTCAAGAGATCTGAAAAGAATTCCGCTAGTGACCAAAATTTTCAGGATTCTAAAAAATCCGGCTCGTGACCGAAATCTGCAAGGTTTTAAAAAAAGATTCAACCAAACTTTCTAGAGTTCTAAAAAAAATGTTCCGCTTGTGAGCAAAATGTTTAGGGTTCTAAAAAAGGTTCCGCTCGTGACCAAAATTTCCAGTGTTCTAAAAAAGGTCCTACTAGTGACCAAAATTTCCAGGGTTCTAAAAAATCCGGCTGGTGACTAAAAATGACTGATTGTGATGAAAATGTGTCGGGTTTCTAAAAAAGAGTTATTATGTTCTTATGAACAAACTTTCCAGATTTCTAAAAGAAGATTCTAATAGTGACCAACATTTCCAGTTATTTATAAAGTTCGGCTTGTGACCAAAATGTCCAGAGTTCTAAAAACGGTCCCGCTTGTGAACAAAATGTGCAGGGTTCTAAAATCTTTTCCGTTTGTAACCAAAATTTCATGGGTCCTAAAAAAGGTTCAGCTTGTGACCACAATATCAACGGTTCTAAATACCTTGCCCTTTAATTGTATCTTTTATTTGAATTACAATATCTTGTAATATATATATATATATTCTGTTGAACATTTTGGTCATTGTAGTATGCTTCATTTTATTTATTTAATAATTAGTTTTGATTTAAATCAAATTACTGCACATGTATTCAAGTTTAAAAATCCATCAACATTTTCTGTTCCTATTAAATTTGTAAAAATCCTCGATAAAAAGAATAGAGGTAAATTTTTACGTATTTATGTGGAAAAGAATGAAGATTTTCAATATATATCCATATTATTTGGGAGGAACCTTTTGAGTGTGATAATCTTGGAAGTTGGGGGTGGTAAGACATTCTGACTTATAGTGAAAAAGGGAGAATTGGGCAAAATAGTTGAGAACCACAGCTATAATTACTGTTGATAAATAACTTTTCAGGTACTTCTTCGCCCATTCAATAGGAGTAGATAGGTTCGCCTATCGCCCGGTTCACATTCCTCTCTGTTCTTTTCAGCAAAAGTAGAGGTTTATACCTTGTTTCCTGTTTAGGATTTCCGGTTCCTTCTAATGTCCTTTTCATTCTCTTTCACGCCTGGTAGCCCCTTACGTCTTAGTGGCATTATCACCTTGTTTGGGATGAATTGATTACAAAAATGATTTAAAATCCGATTAATTTGCTGCACGCCCCAAAATTTTAGAACCGAAGAAATAAATACAAAAAATAAATAAAGTATAAAAAAAATTATAATAATAATAATAAATAGAATAAAAGAAAACCCTAATGTGATCGTAAATAACTTAACCAGGAGTTATTTTCCCAGGGATTAATTTAAGAGTTTCAGGTGAGTGGGAAAAAAAGCTTTATTTACAGAATTTTGTCTATTGAATTACAAAATCCTGGCATTCAATTGAATCTTTGGTTGATTGAATAATCTTCAATTTATTTATTCAATAATTAGTTATGAATTAAAACAAATTGCTGTATATGGATTCAAGTTTAAAAAAAAAATCCATCAACATTTTTCGTGATATTAAATTTGTCAAAAAAATAATCCACGTAAATATACTCCTGGTCAAAATCTTAAGACCAGATACAAAAGGGTTAAAAAAAATATAAAATACTGTTACTTTAATGAAAATATATTTGAGAAAAATTTACATTTAATTAGAAAATGTAGTTTATCAACAAAAAAGCGAAAATTTTAAGCTTTTAATTGATTTAATTTAATTAAACAAACATTGAAAAATTGGATTTTTTAGATGGTCATAAAGATAAAACCAAATGTGAAAAAAAAGAACAATAAATTACTGAACAAAAATTTTAGAAGTAGTCAGTGTGCTCATAGCTTCAGGCGTATAGACATCTACGTAGCTCATTTCCAGCTAAGAGTAAAATTTTAACAAAGTTCGAACATGGCAGAATTGCTGAACTTCAAAGATATGGTCTTTCGCAACGAGCCATTGTAAATGAAATTGGCCGTAGCAGAACTGTCATTGCTAACTTCATTAAAAATTCAGATGCGTATGCTTCTAAAAAATCAAGCATTTACCCCAATAAAATCTCACCATCTCTAGACAGACGCATTAGGCGAGAAGTTAAGAGAGATTCAAGTCTAACATCAAATCAGATAAAAGCGAATACAGATGCTGAATGTAGCTCTCGAACAATTCGACGGCATTTAAATAAGAAAGGGTTTAAGAACTTGAAACGGCTGCAGAAGCCTCACCTTCTTCTTCGCCATAAAACCTCCCGTTTACAATTTGCTTCCGATTATCAAACTTGGGATGCGGATAAATGAAAGAAAGTGTTATTTTTAGTCGAGAAAAAGTCAATCTTGATAGCCCAGATGGTTTTCAGCGTTACTGGCATGCAAATGATGTCCTAAAAGAAATTTTCTCAACACGACACAGTGGAGGTGGATCAATTATGGTCTGGGGTTGATTTTCGTACAATGGAACTCTTGAGTTAGAGGAGGTAAAAGGTCGTCAAACAGCTGCTAGTTTCATTGGCATGTTAAGAAAAGCATCGCTAATTACCGAAATCCCTCATCTATGTGGAGAAAACTGGATTTTCCAGGAGGACAATGCTGCAATCCACGACACTCTCCAGATAGAAACCCAATTTATTTTGGGGATGGATGGCAAAGGATGTTTATAAACATAGATTGCAATTTGAAACTGTGGATGCTCTTTGTGCTGCAGATTATGCATCCTGGGAAAGCATCCCAAGGACCCTCATGCAGAAGTTAATAATGAGTCTGCCAAAGCGAATTTTCGAAGTAATTCCCAAAAATTGAGGATATACTGAGAATTAAATTGTCGTTGTGACTTATTTGTTCTGTATTTGCTATTTTTATTTATATGATCTGTTCTTCGTGACCAACCAAAAAAATATCCTTTTTTCAATGTTTGTTTAAATCAATTAATTAAAAGCTTATAATTTTCACTTGTTTGTTGATAAACTACATTTTCTAATTAAATGTAAATGTTTCACAAATATATTTTTTATTAAAGTAACAGTATTTTATATTTCTTTAACCCTCTTGTATCTGGTCTTAAGATTTTGACCAGGGGTGTATATATGTTCTCATATAGAAAAGAATGAAGATTTTCAATAATATATGCATATTATCTGGAATGCATTTTTTGAGTTGGAAAATCTAGAGAATTGGGGGTAAAGATACTCTGATTTATGCTGAAAAGGGTGCAGTGGGCACAAAAGTTGTTTTAAAACAATATGCCACCCGCAAAGCCTTTCTTCTAGAGATCTAGAGTTTAAAAGACATGACATGGTCATTCTGTGGATGACCCTAGATATGAATCCGTGTCCTCTAGCAGAAGGGATATCCATAATCTGTACATCTCACCCCCTAAGTGCCTCTATGGAATATTGCAAATACAGTTATAGGAATTATATTATTTGAAAAAAAATTGTAGAACATTTTTAATCTCATTTTTAAACAGTATTAGAATTAAAAATGTTGTATATGTGAAACTGAAATCATGTTTCTGAAGAACCTGGATAAAATCGTTCACCTTAAAGGTATGCATACATTTCTTTTAGTGTATTCAATTAACATATACTTGTGTAACACGCGATTTCGCGTATCGTGCAAACCCAAATTTTCACTTATAAAAAATGATTTTTCCTGTATCCCGTGTATCACGCTAGTTCCTTTTATGAGAAACCAAATTACAATATAGACTAACCTCTTTTCTTCTATCTCATTATCCCATCTTCTAGTTAAATAACTTAAAAAAGTAAAAGAGAATGATAAAAAGCATCGTTAGTAACGCTATACTCGTTGCGTAAACTCGTACAGCCATAAACAATCTAACGAGAAATAGCTAAACTTCTTATAAACGTAAACAATGGAAAAGATGTATATTCGCTATATTTGGGTTTTACAAGACGACACTAATATGTGAATATTACATGCATTATTATTGGATAGAATTATGTAAAACATCAGTCTTATCAAATCATGTTTATTTTAAACACACCTGTACTTTTCGACTATAGTAAATGGATATATAGTTTAGTCAACGACGCATCCAGGGCCAGCTGTACATACGCTAATTTTATATTACGTGTATGATGCGACCCTCTTAAAATTAGCTTCAAAATTAGGCCTTAAAAATTCGCATGGTACGTAAGTATATACACATATTATATAGTTTCTAAAGAGAGGTCATCTCATACGAATGGTAAATTTCAATCAACACACACATATATATATTAATTTATATTTGGGCAGCAACCTTTCTTTTAAACAACTTTCATTAAATACAGCAGACAAGGAAGATTTAATGAATATATCAATCATTACTCTCCTACCATCAATGTCATATTATTTAATAATGGAAATGGAGTGTTAAGTGTCTTTTTTTTTTTTTAATAGAAAGATACTCACGCGAATTCTAGCCGGGCTCATGATAAACGCTCCTATACATCCATTTCTGTTGAAAATGTCCAAAGAAATAGCCGAAAACGCTTGGAACAATTTATGTACTCCCTTACTTGTGCAAAACGGGAAAACGTAAGAATGTAGGAAGAATTAAATGAAAAATTATATATATATATATATATATATATATATATATATATATATATATATGTTAGAGCATGCAGCTGATATTTTATATCATAAAGATTCTAATTATTATTAGGAAATTATAATTTAAATTTATACAATATATATTCAGTCTGATGAGACTTACTGGTCAAAATAAATCACGACTTATTACCGTATTTTCCTGATGTGCTAAGCTTTTCCGTGATGTATATCATATTGTTCTTTATTCTAGACATTGTGCTCTCTACGGATCTATCTTATTATTATATTATATTAAAAAGAACTACTTGGTTTATCCCTTCTACTTACGGATCTGATTATATATATATATATATATATACGGATCTGATTATATATATATATATATATATATATATATATATATATATATATATATATATATATATATATATATATATATATACAAATATAGGTAACTATACTCGTTTCGATAAACCTTCGAATTTTTGATTTGTCAATAATCAAATCAATCTCGAAGGAAAAAAAGGTTTTAAAAAAAAGAAAGAACTAGAAACATGAAAGTCTGCCGAAAAAAAATCGCACAGATACAGATTTGAAACACCCAATACGAGTAAACAACTAACAAAAACAAAAGAGCTCAATACAACCGTAGAGCAGACCTATATATATATATATATATATATATATATGCACTGTCAGTTGACAGTTGAATGAATCAAATTAAAATACAATTGTAGTCAGTGTGGGAGTTGTCTGAAGTTACGTTTAAAAATTAATAGCAATGGAGAAAAAGGAAATAAAGAAAAAACATCAAAAACAAAAAAATTGCAAGCAACAAAAAAATTGCAAGCAACAAAAAAATTGCAAGCAACAAAAAAATTGCAAGCAACAAAAATGATATGAAATCAAATATCTTAAAAAAACAGAAAGTTCAGATAGAATCTTTAATTCGGAATAACGATATCCTTACTGGAGAAACATAATTAAAAAAGTGTGTTTTAAAAACGTTTTTTAAAAAATTATATAATTTGAAATATGAATATCAAAGTAACTACATAGTCTAAGCCAGTGGTTCCTGTAGGTGCGGCGGAAGAGGATAGCAGGTAAAGCAGAATGATTGAAAGAATATCAAAGATTTGGAAACTGTTTCAAAAAAATCATATGCCAAAAACAAATATGATTTCAAAATGTAAAATATTATTATGGATTACTTGAAATTGCATGCATGAGTGCCAGTATAAATAGTTATAAATAATTATTGATCGATTTTATCATTGTGATAATTTTGTATTATATTAAGTATTAAGAATATAGTAACTAGGGTCTGCAAATAGGAGGAGAGAGTTATCAATGATGATGTTCTGACTTCAAATCCGCAGTTATCTGCCTTTAAAAATCTCTCTCTGTTTTTTTTTTTAATTTTTAAATATACTTTTTATCTCGTAAAATTTGGGGACGCGCGTGCAAATTTTAATTCCGAAAATGCGACCCAGAGAAAAAAAAGTTTGGGCACCACTGGAAGAAAATGACACTAAACAGCGTTATTGTTAACATTTATTAAGCAAGTTATGTGGGTTTCATGGATGGTTTCACTGGAGTTTTCAATATGCCCAATGCCTGTGACAACACACAGTGCTTCAGCTTATCTTGGGTAACAGTTTACACTGCAACAGTGATTCTCTTCCTCAGCTTTCACTTGCATGTCGAGATACAATTACTTGCGGTTTTGCTTCTCATCTGTCTCAAAAAGAACCGAATGATCTGCAGCTTGTAGGCTTTCATTCGTAAGATTTTCCTTTCGAAACGCCAAACTCGTTGGAGGAACTTGGGTTTCCAGACATGCTCTTCTCATGGACTTTCATGGGGTTTGCAAAAATGTTTCCCGAATGATCTCTTCCGGTACTACACTCTACTTCCGGTACTACACTCTACTTCCGGTACTACACTCTATTTCCGGTACCAAACTTCGCAGGCAGACTTGCTCTTTGAGCTCATTGTGCCATGTTCAAATCTGCATTACAGTTGGTGCATTTTTAGCGAATTCGCTGCACAGTCGAGCAAAATTCGGTGTTCAAGCATACTCTGAAACAAAACGCCTGTTGTTTTGTTATTTTGTACCTGTTGAGTCGGACGATCTTGAAAAGTGGGGGTGGGGAATAACATTCTGACTTATGCTGAAAAGGGCGCAGTGGGCAAAAAAAAAATCTCTAAAGCAATATGGCACCTACAAAACCTTTCTTTTGGAGATCTAGAGTTTAAAAAGCATGACATGGTCATTCTGTGGATGAACCTGGATATGAATAAAAACTAAGACATTATTTAATTAGAAAACCTTTTCATTGTTTTTATTTTTAAATTATATTGCAGGAATTATTTTTTACAGAAAAAAAATTTCGATGAATAATGAATTTTTACAAGAATTTAATTTTTTTTTTTTTTAATTTTAATTAGAATAATTTATATACTTGCGTTTTTGCTTCTCATCTGTTTCCTGAACAGTGTAGTACCGGAAGAGATCGTTCATATCATTTTTGTTATTTTTTATGAGCAGCTTCAATAATGTTGATTATGGAAGACCTGGTTTCCCTAGGGAATGCTGGGAGTAAAACGGATCGAACGACAGTTTGGATAAAACAGTTGTTAATTTTATCATATCTCGTGTCGATTCAACTTTTCAGCGGCCAGTCATCTTTCCACCCCAATAAAAGTGGGACATAGTGTCAGAGAGGGAATCTTTCTGAAAGGAAAAAAATTATAATAGAAGAACAGGACCCAGTTCGAAAAAAAAAAAAATAGTAAAAAAATAAAAAAAGGTTTAAATTAACTACACCAGTACCGGAAATCGGAGAAATTTGCAGTCATGGTCGTTGAAATTGTAACCCCTTCGAGAAGCATCGATACTCTGGGAAGAAGATAAGAAAACTCAAGTCAGTTCCTTAATATATTGTATAAGAAACGAAGCCTAAAATATATTCCGGACATTTTTTTGATTATGATTAGGATGATTGTAAGCACTTCCGGTCTGTCTTCCCTCATTCTCTAACACTCAAAGGCCTTTCGATCACACTATTGAATGCGGTATCGTCTTTGTGTTGAACTTTTCATCGGCCAGTCTCACATGATGTATCTTTCCATCCGAATCCCAGTGAAACAATGTTTTTTCTTTTACCTGGAAAGAAAAGACAATCATTTTAATAGAATTTCGTGTTGTTTCTACACATGCTGTTTAAATTTGAGATCATTTGAATAAGAATTGCTGAAGTTATTAGGTTACGGAATAATATCAATTTTTCTGAAACACCTAATATGTTGGCAGCTTTCTCAACACCGGTTAGTGAATATTGATTTTATCATTAAACATAATAACATCTGGCATAGTACTTTTCAGTAGTTATTCTTTTCGAAACAGATAAAAGAAAAAATGACTGAGCGAAGTGGCTTATCCATATTCAAATAAGATTTATTTTTTATCAAATTCTTTTAAAATCATTTTCTTTTGATCGAAACATTTCTATTGCTTTTCAAATATATTGCAAAGTCTTTATACAAATCGGGTAAAAGGAAATCATACGTAAAAATAAATACCAAACGAGAATTATAGATATAACATGCAGAAATGCGTTTTCACACAAACATCTTCCCAAAATGACAGCCATAGTTACTCATTAAATACTATAAACGCATGCGCACTGTTGACTGGGGACTACTTTTAAAATTTTACATTTTTAAAGATGCCAATGAATATCTTTTTGGTAAAACGAAAGTCATGAATAAAAGGTAGATGGCGAAGAGATGCCAGTTTACAAATTAAGATAGATTTTGGTTAAAAAATAATCTTTTACCTTTTTTTTAATAACCTTTTATCTTTTATTTTTATTAATTTTTTGTATTTTATTTTTTTTAAATAATCTTCTAATTTTTTGAAGCCCAGTTGTACGAAACCTGAAGCAGTTTTTTCGATTTCTTTTACTGGAACAAATCTTTCCCGTATTTAAAACAATTTTATGACTTCAAAATCTAAATGCAATCTGCTTTTTTACCTCTTAAATTTATTTTAATTTCTGTTGCTAAATAACGTCAACAGATATGAATAAATATGAGCAAAGGCTTATAGAATTGGTACTTGCCTTTTTCCCTTCCCACCTTTCTTTCATTCATTCATTCATTCATTCATTCTCTCTCCGTCTTGAAATATGTGTGGTCAATTCGACTGTATGACCCGCACGTTAAGCGAAACGGATACTCCAATCTGTGGCAATATGGCTCCTACCGGCGAATGTTAAAAGTTCCTTGGACTGCGCATGAAACGAACAACTCAGCTCTTCAGCGGGTTCGACAAAAACGAATTCTACTTCAAACTACAGAACACCGACAGAAAATATTATTGCGCCAGAATTCGAAAAAGAACTTTGTCTGGGAGGACGTATTTTCTGTGGTTCAAAACCAGCGGAAGGCAGTGGACAATCTTTGCCCTTCCCCTCAAATCTAGACAACTTTGGGACATGGCATGACACTGTAGACCTTTCTGATTTCTGACCATTCGATCATGTGTGCATTACTCACCTAATTCAGACGGCAGCGATTTGAGGAAAGCAGGTTTTCGTCGCTGGGGCTTCTGTGAATTTATCTCGATAATTTTCATTTTCCTAGGTAGTTTCTATCTTCAGAGGGTTAAGTTGTCTGTGGATGTGGAAGCGTAGTTCCCTATATTCTACATATTTTTTCATGGTTCATTCTACTGAGTTTTGTTGCGTTCCATATTTTGAATTTACAGAACTACGTTTACACAATCACAGACAATGTAATCCCCTGAAGATGGCACCAAATGAGATTGAAAGTACTTGGGAAAATAAATTATTTGAAAGAAAATTTTGGTATTTTTCCTAATCAATTTTCTACGGCCACCATAATATATATATATATATATATATATATATATATAGCATATATATTTCACAATATATATATATATATATATATATATATATATATATATGTATATATATATATATATATATATATATATATATATATATATATATATATATATATATATATATATATATTGCGTCCTGGGTATGACGATAAACTTCATCCGCGTTCAGGGTAAGACGATAAACTACGTCCAGCAGCAAAGCCTTTGATAAGGAGGTTTTAAGGAGCGTGGAATCATCTCTTAATTGATGTTGTTCCCATGTCCACCCTGACCCGGGGTGGTAGCACCTGTTAGGGTCCCAGCTATGGGCAAATAGTTAACCCCTAAACTGAATTAAAACGCATTATGAAATAGGTTTTAATATCAGAAATGCTTTGTAAAAAGCCTATTACCAGAAATAAATTTTTGAAGAAAAAAAAAACAAACTATTACCAGCAATACATTTTTGAAAAAAACATTACCAGCATTACATTTTTAAAATAATGTTACCAGCAATACATTTCTGAGGATAAAAATATTACCAGAAATAGATTTTTGACAAAATAAAAATATTACCAGAGAGAAAATGAGCTGTCGGCATTAAATGACTCATTGAGGTTGATATGCAGTAAAACTAAACAAACCAAACCAAACCAATATATATATATATATATATATATATATATATATATATATATATATATATATATATATAAAACAGACAATGAAAGTATCTTCCTCATATGGATCACTAAATAGAAGTTCATAAATTTGGCAGAATAGAGCGGTCAGTAGTTTTTCTTGAATCATTGTGTTAGTCACTTAAGAATTATATTGTAAGGATCTTTGCAGCTAGGGGGTCATGCAGGGTATCATGAGCTAATCAGACAAAGTCAGTTTTCCTTAGCTCAGTCCACACTTCTGTAATTCTGTGATAGAACCAACTATACTTTATATATATATATATATATATATATATATATATATATATATATATATATATATATATATATATACTTTAAGACATTTATATTTATACATTCTTTTTTATAGATACAAATATTTAAGTAAATGCTCTCTTTATAATAAACAGTATTAACAACATTTACCGGCTTGAATGTTCGAGAAGTTTTCATAGAAAATATTCGTCCTGTATAGAACCTGTATCCTATGGTCTGACGACTGCGTCTAGCATGAAACAGCCTGTGGCTTCTAAGTGTTGAATTCAATGTTTACTTTTATATTTACACACGATCAATCTCTGATATTGGCCACTTTATCCCATAAATATAGCACACCTTAAGAGTATATTTCTTCATATATATATATATATATATATATATATATATATATATATATATATATATATATATATATATGTATGTATTATTCGGTATCACCTCAATCAAGCAAGGCTACTAAAACGTAAGGGGTTACAGGATGTGGAGGAATTAGGAATAGAAACAGAAACATTAGTAATAAGTAGAAAGAGAAAAGAATAATCAGGAGAATAGAAGATAGCGATTGACATTGTGTTTGAATATTTGCTGATTAAAGCATGAAGCCGGAAGGGAGTTCCAAAAGCTAGAAAAGAAAGTAAAAGTATAGATCGTACGGCTATCGTAGCCAACTCAAGTGTCGATTGATGAGATATCGACGTCAGTCTAGTACTGCGCTTAAATTCATACAGACTAGGCGCCATGGCGAAGAACTCATCCGTACAATTAGCCGGAAAGTATTTATAACAAAAAAAAAAGACACAGAGAAACAACCTTATGGCGGTGGGCAATTGACTGAAGCCGAGCCACCAGATCAGGACCAATAACATAGCTGATTCTTCTTTGCATCTTATCGAGGGCATCCAAGTTAATAGCTGGGGCACCAGACCATATATGGCAGCAATACTCTAAGCAAGGACTTATAGATATACAAGACAGATATACAGTATATATATATATATATATATATATATATATATATATATATATATATATATATATATATATATTACAATGAATCATTCATACAAAAAGTAGATTAGTAAAGTTAATGATATAAAATGGCGAAAACTCTTCGCAAACAAAATGTTAACCTACCAACGACTCAATGAATGTTATGATCTTTTTTTAATACAAGCTGTATAAGTTTTTTTTTTTTTTTTAATCTGAAAGTACTTTCAACTGTACACGTAGTCATCCTCAGGCATGGAAATTATTTTGTTTTTAGTAAATCCAGGTAGCATCAGAAACGAAAGATTAAATGAGAATCGAAATGTTTTTGTTTTTTTTTAGAAATGTGTTATTGTTAACAGATAAAAAAAAACTTTTGGAGAATGCAGTCGCAACGCTAAGGTGGAATTTTTTTGAAAATTTAGTTTATGCCACATTGAAGGATAAACTCCCACAAAAAAAAAAATAATTCTCAAATTACCATAATAGTAAAAAACGCAGTCTCTTAAATTTTCAAGCAGATCAGTTCCTAGGAGACCGACAGCCCGACAACAGCACATGAGATTTGATTATAGTGGTGAAGGTTTTGTGCAGGACCATCCACACTTTTTGAAGAGCCGAATACAGAGACCTGGTGAACTACGTGCCACAAGGTCCCTAAACGAATTCAGAGTTGTCCTTCTCTTAGACCAGTTGCCATCCAAGGCTATAGAACCCAGTCCTGCTATTTACCCATAGCTGGAGGGAGAAGAAGATGATTCATACGTTTTCCAAGGGTATTAGCACGTAAGTAAATGTACTGAATTCGACTGAAATAATACTCGGCTCTCCGATTCCTCAATCCAAGACGCTATTCATTGATCTACTAATCCAAATAGCAGTTTGATAATTCCTCATCTCCAGTAGAGCTGAAATATTATCCCTATAACAAAAAGATGAGGATACTGGACCAAATAAATCAGTGTATAATAATGATAATTCCTCATCTTAGAAACTTCGAATGAAGCGTCACATATTTCTGGGCGGCGGTATACTTTTTTTAAACTGATTTACTTCGTGTAATTAGCAATACTATCGCATGTCTAACCCTCATTGCTATTCAATATTCGGGCCTTTTCGATGTCTACCATATTCATTGAATATTTCTCTCTGAAAGCGCCATCTCGGCTTTGTGTATTCATCAACTTATTCATCGGGAAAAAAATTACTTACAAAAGTATATTAGAAGAAAATGACAGGCGCTAATAACTAGAAAAGTAAATGCGTGCTTTTGCTGTCACAAGAGATATAATGATGTTTTTAACACGTTCAAACTTCAAAAGTTTGAAATAATTCGAAACATGAACGCTGCTGATTAACAAATATATATATATATATATATATATATATTCACTTAAATGAATGTAAGCCTGTCAGTATCTGTATATACATTGCTTGCTATATATACAAATATATGTGCAACAGTCACTTTAAGCATTTACATTCTTGTATGTAAGAATCTGTTCATTATATTTTATATATATATATATATATATATATATATGTGTGTGTGTGTGTGTGTGTGTGTGTAGACTCATTACTTTCATTTAATATCCATAGGATATATATATATACATATATATATATATATATATATATATATATATATATATATATATATATATATATATACTCACTACTTTCATTTAGTATCGATATATATATATATATATATATATATATATATATATATATATATATATTGTGTGAGTGCGTGTCGATTTTCATCGATTCTGAAATCAATGAAAAGGAAATTTAAACTTAGTAAATTCAATATTTGTGCGCATGCGCGTGTGCAGTTTTCCAAAGGCACTCTCTTTTCACCCCTCTCCCTCTCTCACACACACGAACACGTACGCATCCATACACGTGTCTTTTGGGGTTTTTTTAAAATTTCTATCTCGTGTTGTGAGAAAAAAACATAAAATTGAATTCTGTCTTATGGTTTTGCATGTGACAAAGTGGGAAGATTGCATTGAATCAATTGCTAGGTTTTCTACTCAGGAATTTGGCTCACTTTGTCATGGTAGACCATTTTTCACGTCTATTTGACACATTTGTAACTCTACTGTTAGTCTATGTATTGAATATTGCCGTCACATCTGATCTGGTTCTTCTGCTAAAAGGAAAAAGCCGTTCGAATCTGATGCGAAGAGAGTGACTAAGTTTCGCCCCTTTGTACATGCTATGGTGTTGTCTTTTTTTTTTCTTTTAGCTCAACTGATAATATTAAGGACTGTGCGTCATAAGAACATTCGCATGGATATAGCAATAGAGTAGCCAGAGGCTTGCTATTTTGTGTCTGTGGGGAAAAGAGTTGTAGGCTGGAAAATAATTAATCGTCTACAAGGCCGTGTATACGCTTTTGAACTCTATCGAGACCGGAAAGTGAAGGTTGGGTAACTCCAGCCAAGATGTGACATCAAGTCTCCATTTTTGGTCTGTTCTGACGCTTGAGCAATCAAGGTACGCTCAGGTACTTACTTGCGTTATATAAATGCCTATTGCTTTTACCTATCTTTTAATTCTGTATGTTTTTTGACCTTTGAGACTTATCACGATCACACGAAATCCTTAAACTATTAGGTTGGTGCAAAAATAATGACGTAATAATGTCGTTTTTTGATGTAACGTCATAATATCATGGTCATAGGGGCACTGAATTTACTGCAGCTGCAGTAGCACAGGTGTTTCTTGGCCAAGATAGCCTGACGGAATTCATAGTTTTCCTTTTCAACCAAGGCTATAGGACCCAGTCTGTTTTGTTATTTACTCATAGCTGAAGAGAGAAGTGATGTATTCTTACCTTTCATAAGTGTGAGTGAATATAATGAACTTGACTGGAATTCGATCTCGGCTCACCGTTGCCGCCCAAACTTAGCCTTATATTCAATATTAAATAACCTAAAAATAGTTGACTGTTCATTAAAATATACATCCTCAACTAACTTATTCTACGACTCATCTTTCTCTGATAAAGTTCAATTCGTCCTGGGTATGACGATAGATTACATCCGGCAGCAAGGCCTCTGATCGGGAAATTGGAGGTTTTGAGAAGCATGAAACGACTTCTTAACTGATGTTCTTCCTATGTCCATTCTAATCCCGGGTGGTAGCACCAATTAGGGTCCCGGCTATGGGCAAATAGTGAACCCCCATACAAAAATATATAGTACATTTTTATAATAAAATGATCACTAGTAATACTTTTTTTGTAGAAAAATGACAATCAATGCAACACTAAAATATAAAAATACGTTTTTATAGTAAAATTACCAAAAATACATTTTATGATCTACGAAATATATATCTAAAATTACGTACAAAATATTTAGATTTCGGTATTAAATAACCCATACAGGTGTTGATATACCGCTAAACAACCAATAATAATTCCTAACAATACATATTCAAAGAAAAATGACCATAATACATTTTATCTGTAGTTGAAGGCATACAATTGCGTTCAAATTATTTACATTTCAGCATTAAATAACCCATAGAGGTGTTGATATACCGCTAAACAAAATCCACCGACCAACAATACATGTTTATAGCAGAATTGCTAACAATAAATATTTAAGGCAAATGACTGACAATACATTTTATCACTAGATGAAGGCATACAATTGTGTTCAACATATTGCTGATCTACAAAAAATATTACTAAATGTTCCCTATTTTTCATGAGGAGACCATTCTATTGATGTATTTTTATAATTTGGCTACTTTTTGGCTGAATATCCGCGTAGCGTACAAGTATTCGCGAAGGAAATAGTACGTACATGCCGGGTTCAATTTCTGCCCAAGTAATCACTTACATGTGGTGCTAGACAATTATTTCTTTCAGAATCTTTCTTTCAGAATTCATTGAATTTTTTCTGGCACATCTGGTCTGGCACTTCCTCTATGTATTTAGAGACTAGCAGTGGAGCCCGGCGTTGCCCGGGGATGTAACAGTAAGAGATAGATCAAGTATCGACCATCATAAAGACTGAAAAATAAAATTGACAAAGATTATTGTTTAAGGTTGAAGGACACGCATGTCTTAATTAGTTTTTTTTGTTTTTTTTTACGTATTGGTCAAACCCAAAGTCAAACAAAAACATTGTTTTCAATCGTTATGAGTCTATCGATTGAATAGAATTTTATTATAAACAATTGTCTTGTAAATGCAATTTTTAAAGCATTCTGAATGTAAAAATAAAGAAAAAAGTGTGCAAGACAATAAGAAACACTAACTGCCAAAAAAAAAAAAAGTGAAGTTTTGTTGAAATCGGTTGAAAAATGTAGGAAAACCGATCCCATATATAAACGAACACACACACACACACACACACACACAAACAAACAACCTGGGTTTTATAATAAGTATAACTCGATATGAGTTGTCCCCCTTTCATTCTCGTGATGTCTCTTAATCGTGTTTTCAAATTGATTTCGTGCAAAAACAATTGTGTTTTTCCAATTTTTGGCGCTTTTAGAACAACCGCAAGGTAATTTTACGTAGTCCTGTGAAGTTTTGTTGAAATCGGTTGAAAAATGTTGGAAACCCGATCCAAGATATAAACGTACACACACACACACACACACACACACACACACACACACACACAATCTGCGTTTTATAATAAGTAAGATTCTTGATATAAAGAAGAATCTGCAATGTTATTTGTCCTGACCTTGCATCTCGGCCTCAGTCCTGTTCCCACTGCAGTAACGTAGCTTCCTTGTGCATTTTCTATAAATATTTTCATGGTAACTGTCATCTCAGAATTGAACTCATATTCTTACAATTGAAATGGCCAGCTGTAACCTAGCGTTATATGCTTGGGAACTCCGTGTAATGTTTCGACTTTAAATATCCCACAAAGGGTTGATAAGCCATAAAAAATCATAAAAACTCCCGATCCCTCGTAGGAAAAAAAAATCTCATGTAGGTAAGAGCTGGCATCTTGGTTTCATTCATGTTCCCACCGCTCTAACATATCTCCACTGTACCTTTTCGATATATATTTTCATGGAAATTGTTCTGATGTGCTTTCCCTGTTTGGTATCAGGACTTTACGATCTTAAATGCAGTACTAGATTGGCAGCAGGGTCTCATCACTTTAGCTTTTATTCACTCGGCCATGTATCCATGTGGACATCAGTGGATGAACTTTTGGGACTTATGATCCTAATGTCTCAGGAACGGTTTTTTATCAGAGCTCATATTACAATTTTGCTGTTATATTTTTTTTTTGTCTCTGGCACTTCGTATTTCAGGTTCTCATATTGGATTAATTTCTATCAGTAGCGTATACCAACTTGAAATGTTATGAGCCTTCATTTTAGCGTTTTTCTCTGTCAAGTAGGAATGCGGTTAATGTTAGATAATTATCGCATTTTAACTTATCTTAGAACCAATCCTGGTAGTAAAAACTATGGCATCCCATGGATTGTTGCGTCTTTGACAAAGCATAACTTAATTTATGTAAATTCTTATTAAAAATTGTAATTATGTGTTTTAAAATATTCTTTTAATTGTAGTTTTTAACAAGTACAATTTAGATATTTTAAAACTGGACTGTTATAAACATTTTCGAAATTTGTTGCTATACCTATTGACTTCATTTGTAATTTTTTTTTACATAAAGATCTTGCAGAATTTTGAAGTTTTTGTTTTTTATATTCATGGTGAAGTATACTTGTATTGTCGATTAATATTTCTCTAAAGCTTGAATGTGGACAGGAATGTTTCTTTAAATGTTGTCATATTGAATTATATGAGATTGAAAGTACTTGGAAAAATAGAAAATACATACATACATACACACACACATACACACACACACACACACATATATATATATATTAAACTATATGAGATTGAAAGTATTTGGAAAAATAGAAAATGCATATATATATATATATATATATATATATATATGTATATACTACGCGCCTTAAAAAGCGATACGTTAGGTTTAAAATTATTTTTTTTAAATGAAAAAACGTTCTTGAAGCTTTTATTTTACTTTTTATTTCAAGCTAATAGATTCATTTTAATATTTCCAATAAACAAAATACTTTGCTGCATTTCAAAACTAATGTAAACTGACTGATAGTGTGATAACTACCTTCTTTAACTCACATGTTGGTACACACGCGTGTGCACAACTACACGTGTGAATACATATACAGCACGAATGATGTGACAATTATGAATGCGTTATACAAATAGATTGACTAATCCTAAAATAGTCAATGGATGTGTCGCGATAGCCATAAAATAATTCGTAAAATAACTTCTAACTCTTAGTACTAGACAATATAGGAGTATGAAACGAAAATAATTAATATTTAATAATAAAAGAAAAATTAAAACTTAAGTAATAAATATACTTTAAAATATAGATAAGAATGATAATTAATTATAAATAAAGAAAAATTAGGTTATAAAAAGATAATTAAATAAACAAAGAATACTCCCACGATGCATCGGAACAGGCGTTTTATCGCCAATTGCAACAAAAATTAAATTTTCTTTCTCTTTGTTTTCGACGGCAAAACGTGGCAGACGTCCGGGACTATTTTCTGATAGAAAATGTTGCTACCAACAGATAAGTACAAACTTTATATTTGTATACTAGTTACCTCCACAGGTTCGCTATACCTAATGTTTAAAATGAATGAATGTTTTAGAAATTTTTTTAAAGCTTTTATTTTATTTAATTTCAAACTAATGGATTAAATTTCAAGACGCAAAGTACTTTGCTGTATTTCAAAATTAATTTAAATTGACTGGAAGTGCTTTTCAGCTCGAGTTTATCACAATGAAATTCTCATTATTAAAAAATCTTCCAAAAATAAAATAGACTTTACTGAAACTTTATTTGAGGAATATTAGATGATTTAAAGTATACTTAATATGATTTGATGGAAATATTATTTACGTTAAGTTTAAAATATCGCAGAAGTGCTTTTTTAATGGGTGGTAGCTGTTTATTTAAGATGTTGACAGCTTGATGACAGATGGATTATTTATCTAATGTTTTTCTATAAAAATAAATGAAGAATATAACGTGAGCGTTTTTTTATAACATTTTAAAGTACTGAGGAATCTTAAAAAATTTAAAAAATATTCTTCGTAATCTAATGTTTTATTAAATTTTAGATGCTTTTTTTATTAGTAAATGTAGTTTTCACTTAATAATAATATCATTTAAAACGGTGAAATTAATACATAATTTTAAAGATTTAACACTTAACAAATTATTCTAACTAAAATTGAAGATATATTGAAAACAATACTTGTAAAATTTCATTATTTATCGAAAAATCTTTTTTTTTCTGGAGACAATATTGTCCTTAATAAATCTTATTTATAAAACCACTTAAAAGTTTTCGAATTAAATAATATCATAGTTTTACTGCATTTTATTTTTCAGAGCAGATTTTCTGTAAAAAGTGTTTGTTTGACAAAAATGAAAATTGATGATTTAAATTTCCTAAGTATTTCTACTTTTAATTAATATCAATATTAAGTGGGTGAAAATTTAATTTCTCGAAATTTCCTAAAATTAAATAAGTATTGGAGGGGGTAACAGATGTAACAAAAATATTTTTACCAAGATTTTCTAAAAAAAGAAATATGCCTCAATTAATATAATTCATTTGTCAATAAGTCCTGAAAGTTTCATTAAAATCCGACCATTATTTAATTTTTGCATGAATTTCCAAATAAGTGTATTTTTTACTGCAAAAAGCGGCGAAAATGTCCTCTACTTAACGCAAGAAAAAGAAAATTTTTAACCAAAATATCGAAGACTCTAGAAAGGATTAAAAAATCTAACCAAGTAATGAAAAAATACTTTGATTTTTTCCTCTTAATAATATAGGGTCCTCCTTTAGGTCACGTAAAAAAGCAGCATATCACGATGAAAAAAGGCTCATAAATCAAAGAAAACAAAGTTTTGTCTCAATATGTTGTTATTAATTGAAAGCTAAAGCATTAAATTTATTACTTACAGTAACTAACATATTCTGATGTCTTTCAGATAGACATTATATAGATTGGAATGTCAAATATATGCTCGATTTTTGTTTAATTTTCTTAAAAGCGGCCATTTTCTTAAATTTTAAGAAATTTGTAAAATTTTGATTTTAAACTTCTTCCTAAAATAAATTTATATATTTTTGACACGTTATTTGTGTAAAATTAGAAAATTTAAAGTTAAATTAATCTGATATGAAACAAACAGTACTTACTTATAGCATAAAAATTTGTATCCAAACATTTCTTAACAATGTATCTGAATTTATCAAAGAAATCGATTGTGACGAGGTGATGACAGATTACTATGGATGATCGAAATTGACAATTTTTGCAAAGTAAGCGAACGCGGTTTTTCGTTTTTAACGAGTACTTTTTAAATATTAACATTTTTATTCAGCAATTATGTAATATCTATTTTTTATTTCATACTTTCTTAACTAGATAATAGTTTAAAGTTTTTTATTAATTAGATAATTGTTTAAAATTTTTTAAGGATTATGTCATCTATACATTTCCATACGTAGAAATTATGAACGTTTTTTTCAATAAAAATTTAAAAAAAAATTATTTTAAAAATATTTGGGGTCAAACGACTGTTATGTGTTTTTCAAATTTTGATTGGTAAATTTACTTTTCATTAACGCTATCGTTGCATTACATGCTTGAAAACAATAAAGAATTTTAAACGATTTTTGAAGTATTAAGAAGTTAATGAAAAAAAATTTTAAATGGGAAAAAAATTGTAAAACATACATTATTCATCGAAAAAATTTTATTTCTTCACAAAATAATGTCCTTAGTATAACGTATTTACAAAAACAGGTGAAAGCTTTTCTAATTAATTAATGTCATACTTTTTTACATTTTTTTTATAATTGAAAGCAGATTTTCTATGAAACCAGTTACTGTTTTGCAAAAAAAAACTGGTGATTTACTTTCTACAAAGAGTCCTGTTTATAACTAATAAAACAAATCCGGCGCTTGAAGATTTAATTTCTCGAAATTTCATGAAAATATGGAGGTGGAAACATGTTAAAAAAAAAATCTCTTTTTATCAAGATTTTCTAAAAAAAAAATTTCAAAAATAATTTCATTTATTTGTGAATAAGTCCTGAAAGTTTCATTAAAATCCGACAATTATTTGATTTTAGCAGGAATTTCCTAATTAACATGCGTTTTCCTCGGGAAAAGCGCAAAATAAAACAAACCTTTTTTTTATTTTATCGCGCTATCTTAAAAAAAAACAACTTTTAACCAAAATTTTCGACCTGCTAGAAAGGAGTAAAAAATTTCAAAAAATAATTAAAAAATACTTTGGTCTTTCCTCTTCATAACAACATAAACATATTGAGACAAAACTTTGTTTTCATTGATTTATGGACCTTTTTTCATCGTGATATGCTGCTTTTTTTAAGTGACCTAATGGAGGACCCTATACTAATGATATAAAGATTTTGAAGCTAACACAATTTTTATTACGTTTGGACATTTTTTCACCATGGTATGTTCTTTTTCCAGCGAATTATTGGAGGTGCGTTCTTTAAAATACACAATTATTTCTCTGAAATGTGTACTAAAGCATTTTATCTTTTTTTAGTCAATGCTTCTTGTGTTGTATGTTGTACATAATTTGTTTGTAACTTTTATAATTCCGTTGTGGACTGACGATGTTTATTTTAACCCAGCAAACATTGCATCTCTGCAGTGAAAAGATGGAAAATTCAGTGAAGGCGAACGCATCACAACAACAACAACAACGACTCCTTTATTTGATATTCATTTCAATGAAAACCGTCGGCATTTGGCACCACACTTTTTATTTTTTCTTTTCTGACATTTTCCCCTTCTTTCTTTCTTTCTTTCTTTCTTTCTTTCTTTCTTTCTTCCCTTTTTTGCCTACTTTCTTTCTTCCCTTTTTTGCCTTCTTTCTTTCTTTCCTTTTTTGCCTTCTTTCTTTCTTTCCTTTTTTGCCTTTCTTTCTTTCTTTCTTTCTTTCTTTCTTTCTTTCTTTCTTTCTTTCTTTCTTTCTTAGTTTCTGTGATTTTCTTTTTTTTCATTGGATTTCTTTCTTTCATTGGTTTTCTTTCTTTGGCTTTCTTTCTTTCTTTCTTTCTTTTTTTGCCTTTCTTTCTTTCTTTCTTTCTTCCCTTTTTTGCCTTTCTTTCTTTCCTTTTTTGCCTTTCTTCCTTTCTTTCTTTCTTCCCTTTTTTGCCTTTCTTTCTTTCTTTCTTTCTTCCCTTTTTTGCCTTTCTTTCTTTCATTGGTTTTCATTAGCTTTCTTTCTTTCTTCTTGTGTCTTTCTTTCTTGTTTTCTTTGGCTATCTTTCTTTTTTCTTTCTTTCTTTTTTCTTCCTCCCTTTCTTTCATTACCTTTCTTTCATTGTTTTTCTTTCTTTCATTGACTCTCCTTCATTCTTTTTTTTTTTCGTTTTATGCCTTTCTTTATTTGGATTTATTAATTTCATTGGTTTTCTTTTTTCTTTCTTTTTGCTTCTTTATTTCATTGGCTTTCCGTCTTTCTTTCTTTCTTTCCTTCTTCTTTCTTTTTCCTTTATACTATTTTACTTTTCTTCCTGCGTTTTCTCCCTTCTCGCTTTTCATTTACTTTCTTTCTTTTCTTTCTTTAAATAAATACTTAACCCATTCCTGTTTACATTTTTATCATTTCTGCACATCCGTATTTATGTCGAAACATTTTTCGAACGAAGAAAAGTTCAATTGCAAAAAAATAAGAAAATTTATGAAAAAAGATGAGAAAAAAAAGAAGAGTAAAAAGAGAAGCGAAATATCGTATCGAAAGGGAGAGTATGAAAAAAAAAAAAAAAAAAAGACACACACAGACACACACACACACACGAAAACCTTTGGGATGAGTTGAGCAGAAGGAACGACGTGACCAGAAACGCGCACTTGCTGAGTTCTAATCATGGTCGGCGATACGGCGGGCGAAACTTTGGGAGATGGAAAGATCAGAGAGATTGTCAAGTGTTTCGCCCGAACTTCAGACGATTGGTTTGAATAGAACGAGCCAAGGCCGAGGTGCCCGGGAAACATTTTCGGAGTTAGCAGACGATAAGCGCCCTTTGAAGTGCTCCGTTCCACCGTGGTAAACACGAAAGGAGTTCAGTTTCAAAAAGAATTAGATAAGTATTTTGAGTATCTACACACACACACACACACACACACACACATATATATATATATATATATGTGTGTGTGTGTGTGTGTGTGTGTGCATGCGGCGTCGGTGGGTAGCTGGATGTTTATGAGTATTCATGTATCCATATATTTGATAGTTACATTAGAATTTATATATATATATATATATATATATATATATATATATATATATATATATATATATATATGCGTAAGGTGTTTTTTAGGCAGTAAGAATTCATCCTAGCAAGAAGAAAAAAGTTTAGCATACATGATGAAAAAAGGCCCCGAACTTAATAAAAACAAAGTTTTATCGGCAAAATCTTTGTGTTCTTATTAAGATGAAAGACTAAAGAATTTTTGATTGTTAAATCCTTTTTTAGAACCTTTGAAATTTTAGTTAAAAATTTTGTAGAAATTCTTGTGGAAAATTCGAGCTTCTTTTTGCTGTGAAAAACACATCAATTTCGAAATTCTTTGAAAAATCAGATAATTGTCGTATTTTAATGAATCATTCACAAAATAAATTAAATTATTTTTCAAACATTACATTTTATAAAAATTGATAAAATATTAATATTGCTTTTAATTACTTTTATGAATAAAATATATTATGGATACTATTTTCATGAGAAAAAAATTTTTGGGTGGGGGTTGAATAAAGAAAGCTTTCAAGAATTGTTTTCATTTATACAAAATAATTAGAATAATTTATAAATTTTTAAACGTTTAAAATTCCGTATTAATTTGTAGTGGTCAAGTGATAATGTTATTAAATAAAAAAAAATATATATATATTTAGTAATCATGAATGTAAAGGCTTACTACAATTCAGTGACCCCTAGTATTTTAAAAAGAATTTTGAATTTTTTTATCTTTAAAAATGCGCCGATTTTTCTAAATACGGATGTCCATACATTATCAGACATTATTAGAAAATAAGAGTGATAATTATAGAAAAGTTAAAATTCATTGGTAATTTTTTAATATTTACACAGCCGTCTTCGTAATTAAGACTATAACGTAATTAAAAATTCAATAAAATATTAGAATGCTTAAAATATTTAAATTTTTAAAAATTATCGACTAGTTAAAAATTATCTAAAAAGATATTTGCGTTATATTCGTCATGTTAATACTGTTTTTTCCTCATTACAAAAATGTCTCAAATAATAGGTTATCGATAGATGTGTCAACACCTCATAAAAAACACTCATCTCCGTGTTAATAAAATTCTTTTTCTGAGATATTTTAAACTAAAAGTAATATTTGCATTGATTCAGATTAATTAGAATTTAAATCAGTTAAAATCACTCAAATAACATTTCTGAAAATTATATTATATTTTTTAAATATATTTTGATAAAGGAATTAATATTGTGTCGACAGATTTGTCAATTTAGTGATTTCACAGATTAAGAAAATAATTCCAATCAATTTAAATTCGGCAAACAATTTTGTTAAATATATTAGCTTGGACTTAAAACTAAAACAAAAGCTTCAACAAAGATTTTCCATTTTTAAAATTAATATATATATATATATATATATATATATATATATATATATATATATATATATATATATATATCTACTAGCTTGAAAGCCACTCTGCAAAAGGGCTCTTCATTGGGTCTTCATTAACAATAGGTAGGGAAGAGTAGAAGCAATAGGCAACAATAAACTACAGAAGAACTCAAAATTGACCGCTGCATTTGAGCTTTGTATTAATATTTAAGCTTGCCTTTTAAAACTTCAATTATAATTCTCTTGTCGTCACTTTATTTAAGGACAAATTGATGTACGTAGGTCCTTACTTTCCGTACAAACAATTATTTTTATTTCATGGGTAACTTTCGCTTGATTTCGCAATTAATTACGATTCTTCCCAAATTTATTTCCGAGTTCTAAAAATTGTTATTGGACAAAGAATTTATCGCAAAAAATCACGTAAAAATCGCCGAAAACAATCGAAGTAATGACAACTTGGGAAAACAAAATTTCAGGATTGCGGGGTCTGGATCCGAACCGGAATGGTTTAATTTGCTCGTGGAGTCGGCCTGATTCCAATGGTATGAAATGTTGGGCTACGACCTCTAAGAGTAAATTTGAAAAAAACGGATAATACTATTTTGAAACACTGTAATTTGAGAATAGTATTTTTTCCTTTGAACATGAGCTATTGAAAGTTAGAGAGTTGTGTCCCTTTGAATGCGTTTATCAGTAGAAACCAACATGCCGGAATCTGAAAACAATCGCAGGACTGAAAACTTGGCAATTTCACTGAGTAAACCAAAATTCCTATTTAAACCTAGAATGTGTGAATTTAATTTAAAAATCTCCTTTAACTTTGAATTTTGGCGTTCCTGTTGGCATTGAGGGGAGTTCCACAACCAAAAAGTGCGAAAGAAGAAACTGTTAGTATAGAAGTTACGGTTACATCTAGTCAGGTAAATTGTTGAGATTTAATGCCAGTATCGTGGTGTGCTTGAATTCAAAAACTGTAGATACCATAGCAAAAAACTCACCCGAACAATTACCATGAAAGTATTTATAGAAAAGACAGAGAGAGGCAACATTCTGGCGGTGGGAAAGAGACGGAAACCGAGCAGCCACGTCAGGACCAATAATATTGCTTATTCTTGTTTGGATCTTATCAAGCAGGAAGTTTTTTGTTTTTTACTTTTATCTAAATATGTAGATTTATATATATATATATATATATATAAATATAAAAGTGAACATAGAAGTCAACACTTAGAGGCGACAGTCTGTTTCATGCTATATGCAATCGTCAAGCCACCCTTGTTGACTTCTATGTTCACTTTTATATTTACACACGCTCTATCTCTGATATTGAGCACTTTATTCCATAAATATAGCACACCTTAAGACTATATTTCTTTATATATATATATATATATATATATATATATATATATATATATATATATATATATATATATATATAGTTTATAAATATATTATCTAGTATATATATATATATATATATATATATATATATATATATATATATAGTGCGATGAGAATGTTTTTTTCCAAACACGGTCAGCACATTGTAGCCGTGTTCGTAGTTGATGTTTTGGCTTTTCCTTTTTTTATTATTAATGCTTCCATTTTTTTATTTTTTAGTCTATTTACATGTTGTTGAAACTATTGTTCTTGTATACTCTACAGGTATGATTCGGATGGGGTATATATATATATATATATATATCGAGAGAGAGAGAGAGAGAGAGAGAGAGAGAGAGAGAGAGAGAGATGTATGTATATATGTATATGTATATATGCATGTGTTTGTTTTAAAAATAGGATAGAAAAACCAGAGGAAGTTTTTAAGAAATTTGGCAAATACAAATGGAAAACCTTTCATTGAAAACAGATTTGATTATGCGTTTCGCCTTTCTGGGATTCGTCAACGAAAAACGGAAGAAAGATGTTAGTTTTTTTTATGTATGCTCAAGTAATGAATCATAGTACTTTTTACCTAAACTGGTGTTTCTCCTGATTTCGAAGAAAGAAAATTAGTGACTTAAACCCCCACACCCCCAAAAAAAACAGTTAATATATATTTTGATCTCGTCTTTATAATTCTTAGTTCATGTCCCCACTTCTTCTTCTTCTTCTTCTTCTTCTTCTTCTTCTTTACCTCGTCCTAATCTTCCCCCTTCGTTTTCTCCACATTCCCACTCCTCCTCCTTTCTTCGTCCTCCTTCTAATTATTTTTTTCTTCTTCTATCCTCCTCCTCCTCCTTCTTTCCTGGTCCTCCTCCTTCTTCTTTTCATCGTCTTCCTTCTTTTTCTCCTCCTCCTCCTTTCCTCCTCCTCCTTGTTCTTTTCCTTCCTCTTCTCCCCATCCTCCTCCTCTTCTTCTTCCTCCTCCTCCTCCTCCTCCTTCTTCTTCTTCTTCTTCTTCTCATTGCCCTTCTTCCTTTCTATTACACCCAATGCGTGCGTTCAAATCAGCAAATTGTAGCCGCGTCCTTAGTTAATATTTTGTTGGCTTTTTTTTCCATCTGTGATGATATGGTCAAACATTCACTGCCATATCGTTCGGTGCTGCATTTTCCATCTTCTTTTAAAACACTTCCTAGCTTTTTAAATATTTCTACTTGTTTAATTTCGATGTCTTGCGATCACGGCCCCAAATCCAGCAACTCCGCATTTTCTGTAGCCATAGCGAAACTACTAAATGTAGCCGTCTCTTTTACTCCAATAGCTTCATGTCTCGCACCTCTCGCCTGTGGAACTCCCTTTCCTATTCCAGTTTCCCTGAAAGCTATAATCTCCAACTATTCAAATGTAATGTCAATCAAAATTTCCGGTTGCTTTGATCTATCCACTATCCTTCTCTTCATCCTTTCCTCTATCACTCCTATCTGCTCTCGCTCCAAATCTTCTGTAACCCCTTGCGTCCTAGTGGCTTCCCGCCTTGCTTGGAGTGAAAAGCTTAAAAAAAAAAAAAAAGCAGCAATGGTGTTTCATGGGTTTGGTGTTTCATGAGTTTTCTTTCTTCTAGAGTGGTTGCCAATCAAGGCTAATCTGTTCTGCTATTTACCGATCTCTGGGGGGAAGACGCGGATTCATACCTTAGGGCAGTGGTTCCCGAACTTTTTTCTCTGGACCTCATTTTCGGAATGAAAATTTGCTCGCGCTACACCAAATTTTATGTGATAAAACGTACATTTGAAAATAAAAGCGAGGAGTGAGATAAAGGGAGATAACCGCGAATTCGAAGTCAGAACATTATCATTGATAAATCTCTTCTCCAATTTGCGGACCACAATTGCTATATTCTTAATACTTGATATAATGCAAAAATATCACAATGATAAAATCAGTCAATTATTATTTATAACTGTTTACACTGGGACTCGTGAATGCAGTTATAAGTAATCCATAGTAATATTAGGTTGGTGCAAAAATAATGTCGTTTTCTCACATACGTTACTATGTGAGAAAACGACATTATTTTTGCACCAACCTAATATTTTAAATTTTGAAAACATTTATTTTTGGCATATGAATTTTTTTTCAATCATTCCGCCTCACCTGCTATCCTGTGCCACCGCACTGCTGAGTGTCACCGAACCGTTTGGAAAATAAGTAAATATAATGAACTCGACCGGAATTCGAACTTGTCTCTCCGATTCTTTAATCCAAGCTGCTATCCGATACACCACTGTGTTTCCAATTTGTAATTCGCGTGAGGAGAGAGGCACGGTGGAGTAATGGATAGTGGCTCGGATTGAAGAATCGGAGAGCCGAGTTCGAATTCTTTTCGAATCCATTATATTCACTTACGTGGGAATGGTATGGATCCTCTCCTTCTCTCTCCAGCTATGAATAAATAGCAGGACAGACCGGGTTCTATAGCCCTGGATGGCAACTGGTCTAATGCAGAAAGAAATGGTAACCTACTGCGGGAAAAAATCTGCCTCATCAGTTATGTATCGAAAGATACATGATCACCTAAACGTGTATCACGCATGGTACATAACTTACTGACTGTTATAGTGGAACACCCCTATTCTATAGTTAATAGACTCTCCCACCTATAATAAGTAGGAGTGGTAAGAGTAAGGAGTCGCTCAGTGGGTCGGTCTGATTTCAGTCTGAAGTCGGACGACTGGCTGACCGGTTGAACTCTCCGCCTTCGGGCGGGGAGGAACCCGAACGAGTCTACGCCGAAGGGCGGAGTCTCTTTCGGGGAGGTAAACCGACCCTGAACCCGTTTATACGGGTTCAAATGGCATATTTTTGGCAGAGCCCACGGGCTCCGAGATCCCACGTTAAACCGGACTTGTGCCACATGATGCCCTCGTGGTGGGGTGACTAAATACCGCTCAGTGGGTCGGTCAGTCAGTCGATGCTGGACGACCGTTAGTCGGATACTAAAGTATCAGCGACCATAACTAGATTTTCTCTGCGTCATTACCTATTATATCAAATTCCTAACGTTTTGTACGTCGAACCTATTTTAGGACCGACTTCAAATACAAGCATCCACTGTGAAACTACTCCATAACACTGACTGACTTTCCAGTCGAATTCACTACATTCACTTACGTTCTAATATCCTTGGGAAAGGTATGAATCCTCTTCTTCTCCCTCTAGCTATGGCTGAAGAGCAGCACAGATCGGGTTCTAGAGCGTTGGATGGCAACTGGTCCACCGCAGAAAGAAATGGCAACCTGCTGCAGAAAAAAATCTGCCCCGTCAAAATGTATCTTAGCGAGCACATAACTGACTAACTTAGCATGATCGAATGTGACAACCATAGATTTTGTCTTCTTTTTGTTGATGTTTAGGCTTTTCTTTTCATTTTCTTTTGATGACTTCTGTGCGTGTTCTTGTATTTCGTTTTCTGTGACTGCTACCAGCACTGTGTCATCTACAGATCTCAGCAAACCAAATTTTGCGGCTTCCACTTGAATGCTGTTAACCGGTCGCCAAAAGAATTAAATGAAGTAAAAGAGAACGGCGTACAGAGGGAGGAAATTCTTACCCACATTTAATCACTTTTCAGAGGAAATGAATTTCCATGCTTTGCACTCTTCACGGACCCGCGGGACGCAATTTCACGAAACATTTGCGAGGACATTTTAGAGCTTTTTATTTTTATTTTTATTTCAATTTATTTTCATTAATTTTCCATTTTATTTAATTTTCTTTTTTTTTTTCATTCCAGACTGTCTTCGTTAAAACTGGTAAATATCAGGATGAAGTCTCCATGCATCATCTCTTCACAGACTGTTTTTGACCGTTATTCAATTAAGACTTTAGTGGCAGGGTCAATTAAATTGTCATTTTTTCCGATCGAACACACGAATTACATCCACACACATGCACACACACACACACACGTATATATATAATATACATAATATATTTATATATATATTATATATATTTATATATATATATGTATATATATATATATATAATATTTTATATATATTATATTTATGTATATATATATGTATACATATAATACATTATATATGTATATATACAATATGCATTATGTATGTATATATAATATACATATATGTATATATATGTATATATATAATTTACATTATATATGTATATATATTATATATATATGTATATATATAATATACATTATATATGTATATATATAATATATATTATATATGCATATATATATAATATATATTGTATATATATATATATATATATATATATATATATATATGTATGTATGTATGCATATATGTGTCTGCGCGTGTGTGTCTGTGTTGTTGCTGAAACGGGAAATATTAAAATTTCAAGCCCCCCCACCCCGGTAAATTTCTCCCGTAAACAATCACTGGCGGACTCATGTGAGTCCGGGTAAAAAAATGTACAAAGCACGGATTTCGAACAACTAACAATAAATGAAAGAAATGAATATGAATTTATGAATAGTTAAATATAATTTTTAGATTTGGTTGTGAAATACGCACATGCCTCGTGTCTATTGGAGCCAAAGGGAAAAAAGAGGAAGAGACTTTCAAATATGGTGCCGCCTGTGGTAATCGTCAGTCGGCGGTAAGAGGAAGAAGATGGACGTGAAGATTATGAGGATATGGCGGATAGATAACGATTAACATACATGTCTATCGGAGACAAATGTCAAAAGTAAATGATGGCGAGCCTTTCAAATCTCGTGCCAACTGTGATTCGCCTCATGGGTTGGAACAGTATTGCTTCAAATACACCCCCAGTTTGTAAAAAAATTCTTATCGTGGAATTCGAACAAACAAGATTTATTATATATATATATATATATATATATATATATATATATATATATATATATGTATTTGTGTGTGTATATATATATATATATATATATATATATATAGTTGTGTGCTTCTGTGAGTTTGTGTTTGTGTATACGTGTCTGTAGATTTAGTTCTCTACAAAGCGATCTCAACTTTTGACACGCGAACGAACCATACCACGATTTTACCGTGATCCTCTGTGAGCAGTACATTTTATGATTAAGCTTATGTACGTCCAAAAAGAAATACTTCGAAGGTGACGATGGAAACTAAGTAATTTTCTTATAGAGGTAAGTTTTTCAGTATTTCAGAACATTATTATGTGTGCACACACAAATAAACACGCACATGCACACACTCATACAATTAATTTAAGTAAAAGTTTGTCACTTATCTGATTAATATTAACTTCAGCATTCCGACTCCAGAGTTTCGTAGTCTTTCGATATGTCTAGAGGCATCTCTTGCTGAAATGAATATATTATTAAGACTATGCTCACTGAGAAGTTTTTCATCTAACGTTGATTTAGAGACAAAGATCGAGGAGAAGAGATTTTCCTTGTCTGTCGAGGATGATATGACCTCGAGGCTATTTATAATTGTGGGCACAGCCGCTTTGCCTCTGTTCATAATTTGGTGGGTGATCTTCCAGAATTCGCGACACCCAATTTGTTTATTTTCATACTTGACTTGGACAGCGTAGCGGCACTTAACGTTTTCCAGAACTCTCCTAGAGAGATTGCGGGCGGTTCTGAAAGACGTAATGATCAGACTACACCGCTCCTTGCAATATATATTAAGATAGTGGTCCCGGTGAACTACGGCTGCAACACATTCAGGTAGATATGGCCGGACACAGACAGACAGACAGACAGATAGATAGATAGATAGATAGATAGATAGATAATGAAAAGACTGAGATAGATAGATTAGAATAGATTGATAGATATAACTAGGCTAGTATAGATAAGAACAGACTAGTATATATATATATATATATATATATATATATATATAGAGATAGAGAGAGAGAGAGAGAGAGACGCGAGACAGAAAGATAGAAACAAAGAAAGAAAGAAATAGACTCTTATAGATAGATATGAACAGACTAGGTTAGATAGATATGAATAGATTGGGATAGATAGATAGATAGAAAGATAGATATGAACGAAGAGAAAGAGAGCGATTGCCTGCTTCCGTCATTAGAACTACATCTTAATCACTCCAAATTTCATCTCCATTTGTAAGGAGATTGTCCAGCATACACTGTCATATTGTAAATTAGATATTACATAATAGTTCAGCACTATTTTTTTGTTACAAATGATATTTTCCTATGTCTGCATACTTAGTTTCAGGAGTACATCTTTCTTTATTGTTTCGAATTTCTGTATCACATTTTTCGCCTTCTCTTACTACACTATCATTCTAATTAATTTTCTGTTCCTGTTTGGCGTCCACAATTCACAGCTCAGAGCTTGGGCTGTCTATTTTTGCTGAAGGCCATTAATTCAGTCTTCTCAATAGCTAATAGTTAGTCTTTTCTTCTTGCCTTCCATTACTACTTTGTCTAAGAATGTAAGTTTTTGAATTCCATTCTCAGAGAGGTATCGATCTCGATTCATTGATTTTAATGTCTGTGAATCAACAATGCACCTGTAATAGAATTTATTTTTATGGTTTATCAACCCAGTTTGGGTTATTTAAAACCGAAACATCTTTTGAATTATATTTATAATTTTTATGGGTGTATATTGCATTAACTATTTCTTTTGGAGATAACAATGATTTTCGAGATATAGCTTTTACTATTTAACACATAGTTGGGGAGTGGAGAGAATAGTTGGATTCATTCTTTACCAAGGTTATTTACGTGTAAGTGCAAGTAAAGAACACAACTGGAATTTGAACTCAGTTCTACGATTTTCCATTCAGAGAGAGAGAGAGAGAGAGAGAGAGAGAGAGAGAAAGAGAGAGATAGAGAGAGAGAGAGATAAAGATAATCTTTAATGATTAAAATCAAACACTATCTAATCTTAACACTATCTAAATAATTACAGCCACATCCCAAACTGTTATGGATAAAGTGATTTTCTAAGCATAGCTTAGATGTGGAACAAAGTCGAGAATATGGACCACCCAGTGAGGATTGATCTCACTATTCAGTCGTAGCGAGACAAGCTTGCTAAACATTACACTACGGCACATGCCTGGTAGGGTTTATCATCTCTCAAATGCGTCTCTGTCCTCGGGCAGAGTGCGACTTAGTTTCGGCTCCGTCGGTGAACAGAGGCGCAATTGAGTAAAATAATACTGCAAGGTACCTGGCACTGGGAAACCGCTGCCTGGGAATGCACCCTTTCTTTTCCCTCGAGAGAGGGAAATTTTTGTCCTTGGCCCGGGTGTAATCGCTCGGGTTCCTGTCAATAAACCCGATCTTGTGTCGTATCGCGTCTCAGTGGGGAGACGAGGTAAATATCCATTGTAGCACGGAAAGGGCCCAAATTAATATGGAGACAGGATCAGAATCCCAAATATCCCAAAACAATAAAACATTCTGAAGTAGGTATATATAAAATAAACTGTCACAGCTCATACTAATAATATATTGGGGAAACTTGCAGAACTGAAAAATAAACCGTGTCTATGAACACAAAGTTACTTATGTGGCGTGCGGGATTGACGCTTAAGCGATCATGTATCTTTTGATACATGACTGACGAAGCAGATTTTTCTTTTTCCGCAATAGGTTGTCACTTCTGTCTGCGGAAGACCAGTTGCCATTCAGAGCTATAGATCCAGGTCTGTCCTGCTATTTACCCATAGCTGGGGGAGAAGAAGAGGATTCATACTTTTCCCAAGGATATTAGCATGTAAGTGAATGTAATGGATTCGACTTGAAAGACAGTCAGTTATGTGTCATGCGTGATACACGTTTAGGCGATCATGTATCTTTCGATACATGACTGACGAAGCAGATTTTTTTCCTGCAGTAGGTTACCATTTCTTTCTGCGGTAGAACAGTTGCCATTCAAAGGCTATAGAACCCGGTCTGTCCTGCTATTTAAACATAGCTGGAGGCGGGAAGAGAAGAAGAGGATTCACACATTTCCCAAGATAAATGAATGTAATGGATTTGACAAGCATTCGAACTCAGTTCTACGATTCCTCAATCCGAGCCGCAATCCATTACTCCACTGTCATCAATAAAAAAAAAGGAAATAATTAATTATAAGCAAATAAAAAAACATTGAAAAACAGAAGAAATAACAAGATTTAATCACTGTTTATTAAGCATTCAATTATATCGCTTAGTATCCACCATAGTTTAATTTGATTTTTACTGTTAGCCTTAAGGATATTTTTTGAGTATTCTTAAATTTAAAAATTTTGAAAACCTAACGGTATTTTTATTTCCATTTATCAATACATGTCGCAAAATAAAATCCTTACCTTTGCCTTGATAATGACGAAAGAGAACGAATCGCGTTGATAGATAAAAATTTTCCTTTTGGCATCATCCATTTTCTCTTTTTACACGCCATTTTTATTTCATGCCTCGCTTTCCAATGTAATGTCAATCTTTAAATTTTTCTTTCCATTTTCATTCAGTTTCTCTTTTTTTTTACTTTTTAATTTTTTCTCTTTGACAATTGCAACATTACTTGACATTTTCTACCTGATAAATAATTACTTACTATTTTATTATTTTATTTGTGTTCTTTTTTTTTTCTTTTACTTCTCCTTAAAGTCCGTAATGTAAGAACGAAAAAAACAGTATAAGAACAAAAATAAAAATGTACATGTATCCTTGTATTAGGATAGCAAAAATAAAATTGAAACAGAACCCTGCAATATGGGCCATCCACTTTCATCAAAAGGCTAGAGAAGGCAGAGAAATGATTGAAAAAGTGCAAAATAGCCTCAGGAAACACAGTTCGTATTCCACAGGCTGTTCTCCGACCGTGTAAATTGTATAATCGCCAGCCACTTGGGCATCTAGCAAGGCATCTTCGTTTATTGGCCCTTACCAAAGTGTACAAAGGTAGAGAACACGTGCCCTGGAGTGACAGTTCTCTGCTTAGCGTGTTATTGAAAAGAAGTCGATGGCTTTATCAACAACTCAGGAACAAAACGGAAAAGAGAAAGAATTTACAAATGTCTGATTTAATACCATTTTATATTTTTCTAAATTCTTCTTTGCTTATGACATACACGCCGTGAAACATTTTGTATGTGTGACGAAATAAGAGCTTACACTTCACAGGTTGCAAAATTGATGCGAAATACACACACGCATTCGTGTATATATCCCCCCACCCAAAAAAAAAAAGACCTCTAGTGTCAATACATTATTATTTTCCACTGTACAGTATCTTTTTCACAGAATGAACGCGAGAAGAAAGAATTAAACATCAATTGAAAGAAGACACAACAGATGGTTGTTAGTCAAAGGAACATCCCAACAAGCAAATGAAAATTTTCGGATACTAAAATCAAACATGTATAACAATTTAAATATCTGGAAAGTGTTTTAATTGATGTCTAAGACACTGGAAGTTCATTGGTATACCGAAATATGCTTTTAAAAGCTAAGCAAAGTATTTAGAAACAAAGAAAAGAGTACTGAACTGGTATATCATATTAATCCTCCTATATAGCAGTGAATGCTGCACAATCTCCTCACAGATGAATGAAAGTGAATGATAAGACTTTAGTGAGGAGAAAGGACAATAAAAGAACTGGTTTCAGGAAGACAGAAGATGGCGATAATGCCACTAAGACGCAAGGGGTTATTGGAAGTGAAAGAGAATGAGATGACTTTAGTGAGGAGAAAGAACAATAAAACAATAGGTTTCAGGAAGACAGAAGATGGCGATAATGCCACTAAGACGCAAGGAGTTACTGTGCGTGAAAGGGATTGACAAGACATTAGGAGAAAAAACTGGAAAGTCACTTCTTAACAGGAAACAAGAGATAAACCTCTAATCCTGTTCAAAAAACGGGGGGAAAAGGTGCTAGACGGGCAATAGGCCGACCTAGCTAGAAAGGTGATAGAGCGCATGTTAGAGTGAAAGAATATAAGAAAAAAAGACGATTGAGGAGAGGAGAGGCCAATAACAGATCAGGCTTTCAAGCAAGTATACAATGACGATTGAGGCAGTCACCACTATTCGATCATCGGCAGCGATGAACAAGAGTCTCTGATGTCATGTTTTTAATGATTCTACTAGCGGTGGTGACACATTTTTACATAACAGTAGTGCTTAAACACGTCAACCGCCTTCTAACCTAGCTCACATCCACGGTTTGGTCTCCATAAACGTTCACCAATTGTCGATTAATATCAGTGAGAGCAATATTTAGGAAAATATTTGGCAAATTTACTTTTCTTAACATAAATCTTTATCAGGAATAGCGGGTATATAAAGTGTGTTTCAACTTGGAAAAAAACTTTATATGATGCTTTTTCCCTCATTAATGTTTTTGAATCAGGCAAGAAACATTAATAATGATTCATTTGAATAAGATGTGTTTAAACGGATTCAACATTTTAAGGAAGTTAGGTCGTGTATTAAAGATGGTGATAAAACTGAGTTTAGTCTAAAAGATATTGGCAATGTTTAAACTTCTACCCGCAGAAAGGGTGTGTCAAAAGAAGAGTTATTCCCTTGACACCGCTATTACGGTATACACTTTTGCCTGCCGAGGCAATGTTTACTTACAAGATTATAAAAATATGTGAACCAAGTACAATGTGATATTTATTATTTACCTTTTTGTTAAAGTGGAACACACCTATTCTATAGTTAATAGACCCTCCCACCTATAATAAGTAGGAGTAGTAATAGTAATGAGTCAGTCCATAGTTCACTACCAACTGTTCGGTTGTACTCTCTTCCTACGGACGGGAGGAACCCGAAGGAGGCTACGCCGAAGGGCGGAGTCTCATTCGGGGAGGTAGACCGGCCCTGAACCCGTTTATACGGGGTCAATGGGCATATTTTTGTCCGAGCCCACGGGCTCGGAGTGCCCACGTTAAAAAGGCCTTGTGCCACATGACACCCACGTGGGGGGGTGACTGAATATCGTCAGTCAGTCGCTCAACTCTTTAACGATAGATCGGTTGAACTCTCTGCCTTCGGGCGGGAAGGAACCCGAAGGTGGCTACGCCGAAGGGCGGATTCTCTTTCGGGGAGGTAAACCGGCCCTGAACCCGTTTATACGGGTTCAATGGGCATATTTTTGGGCCGAGCCCACGGGCTCGGAGATCCCACGGGCTCGGAGATCCCACGGGCTCGGAGATCCCACGTTAAAAAGGCTTTGTGCCACATGACACCATCGTGGGGGGTGACTGAATATCGTCAGTCAATGCCGGACGACCACAATACTAAAGTATCAGCGACCACAACTAGATTTCTCTGCATCATTACCTATTATATCAAGTTCCTAACGTTTTGTACGTCGAACCTATTTTAGGACCGACTTAGTACAAATACAAGCCTCCACTGTGAAATCACCCCACAACACTTTTATAAAGTTATATTATTTATCGTTTGATAAAGCAATAATTTTGGAAAGAAATAATTTTATTGAACATTATTATTAAACCTGTTCTTTTATTGTACTTTCTCCCCACTAAAGTCTTCTCATTCACTTTCACTCATCTGTAAAGAGATTGCCCAGCATTCACTGTTATATAGGAGCATTAATATGATATACCAGTTCAGTACTCTTTTCTTTGTTTCTTAATTTTCCTGTTTCTTTGCTTAGCTTTTAGAAGTCATATTTCGGCATACCAATGTACTTCCCGATATCAGTGTCTTAAACAACAATTAAAACACTTCCTAGATATTTAAATTGTTATACCTGTTTGATTTTAGTATCCGCAAACTTTAATTTGCATTTTGGGCTGTTCCTTTGAATAACAACCATCTGTTGTGTCTTCTTGCAATTGATATTTAATTTTTTCTTCTCGCGTTCATTCTGTGTATAAAAAAAATACTGTACAGTGAAAAATAATGTAGAGGTCTTTTTTTCTTTTTTTTTTTTTTGATATATACACGAATAACGTGTGTGTATTTCCCATCAATTATGCAACCCGTCTAAGCTCTTATTTCGTTTATTAAAAACATTATAAAAAAAAATTACAAAGTTATCAAAATACGTAAACTTCAATTCAAAAGTTTGAGGCGAACCCAGGTAATTTTTTTAATTGCCCCTTAAAGTAGTTGTTTTGTACTTTGAATAAGAGAAAATTATTATACAAGGTTAAAAAAAGTGAGACGTGATTTTTTATTGGAAATTTTATAAGAAAAACAAACCAATCATTTTATGAATAAATTTTGCTCTCGTCAAAATGTCCACCTTTAGTCTTGATTGCTGCGGCACAAATGTTTGGCATTGGTTGCAAAAGTTTCTCAAAGTATAAGTTTGATAAATGATTCAATTCTTTTTTCAATGACTCAAAGACCTCTTTATTTATCTATTATTTTTTTTACTCTTCTGTTTTGGGAGGTGAGTTCAAACTTTTGAACTGTAGTGTATGTCAAACTATTTTAGTGAATTTATATGTCAAGAGCAAATGCACGAAAAATGGATTTTTTCAAACTTTTTAATTACAGTTACTTGTCATTATATGTTTATTTAAATTTTACGTTCACAGTCATTTTTATAAATTTACTAGCAGGTTTGGCCTGCTCGCTATCGCTACGCTAAAATATATTCACTAAATGAAATCTTTGAAACAAAAATTTTAAATGAACATTTCATTCATAAATTGGCTTCTTATAGTTAAGAACAGTTTTAAAAATCGATGGCAATTTGTTGAAAGCCATGTAAAATGTCTAGAAGTAGATAATATATAATACAGATATTGAGCTTTTAGTGTGTAAATTACTATAAATTAGTTTGTAACACGTTTATTTATCATCTTTCAGTTGCGTTTCTGTCTTTGGGCAGAGTGAGCTCAGCGGCGGCTCCGTTGAAGGACAGAGTTGCAACCGAGGAAAATTATACTTTGAGGTGCCCAGCCCTGGGGAACAGCTACCCGAGACCACGCACTATCATTGCACTAGAGGGAGGGGCAGTGTTCGGACCGAGGTGAGCGGAACCAACGCTTGCGGGGACTTGGGGAATTTTTGTTCCTAGTTCGGGTTTATGCGCTCGGGCTCCTCACATTAAACCGACCTTGTGTCATAACGCGACACAGGGTGGGGGTTGATTAAATACTAAATTACTATAAAGTAGAGCTGGAGCTTTTTAATCTCAGAATTTGTGGGAGAATTGAGCTCCAATTTTGCATTTATTCCATAATATAGATCTTACTTAATTAACCATTATATTTCTCTAACTCTTCAAATATTGCAGCTATAACTAATTTTATTTTTTTATCTTTACACTATATTAATTTTATCTTATACATTTTCCTCTATTCTGTCGTCAATGAAATAAAAATAATTCTTTATACGGAAAGTAAGGACCTACGTACATCAAATTGTTTTAAATTAAGTGACAGCAGAAGAATTATGGTTGAACTTTTAAAAGGTAAGCTTAAACATTAATTCAATACCTATATGCAGCGATTAATTTAGAGTTCTTCTGTAGTTTATTGTTGCCTATTGCATCTACTCCCTAGCTATTGTGATGATGGCCAAACCAACAGTCCTCCACAGGAACTAGCTTAAATACCGTCCGAAAAGGCAGCTTTTAAACTGGTTTAACATTTTAATCTAGCTGAAATTTGGGATAAAAAAGAAATAAGAGTTACTCCCCTTGAACCATGAAAGCAATGATAATGTCTAGTATAATATATTAATATATATTTTTAACCTCGCATAATCTGGCAACCCAGAATCTGAGCTCATTTTCAAGCGATGTTAAATAACTTCTGATTTTTTCTGAAGTTATTCAACATCGCGTGAAAATGGAACAAAAATTTTAATTTTAATTTTTAGTTCCGGAACATAGTAACTTCTTTCACGCGATGAAAACGTATTTTTAAATACTAATTTTATAATATCATGCTCTACTTTGTTTTGAGCACTTTAAAAAAAATGTTAAAGAACTATGGATTATTAATCTGACAGCTTTTTCTTTATATATTTTAAATGAACATTTCATTCATAAATTGGGTTCTTATAGTTAAGAAAAGTTTTAAAAATCGATGCCAACTTGTTGAAAGCCATGTAAAATGTCTAGAAGTAGATAATATATAATACAGATATTGAGCTTTTAGTGTGTAAATTACTATAAATTAGTTTGTAACACGTTTATTTATCATCTTTCAGTTGCGTTTCTGTCTTTGGGCAGAGTGAGCTCAGCGGCGGCTCCGTTGAAGGACAGAGTTGCAACTATATATATGAATAAATATAGTTTTAAAGTGTGCTATATTTATGGGATAAAGTGCTCAATATCAGAGATAGAGTGTATGTAAATATAAATATAAAGTGAACATTGAAGTCAACACTCAGAGGCAACAGGCTGTTTCATGCTAGATGCAATCGTCAGGCCTGTCACCTCTGAGTGTTGACTTCAATGTTCACTTTATATATATATATATATATATGTGTGTGTGTGTGTGTGTGTGTGTGTGTGTACCCCCTGTAATGAAGAAAATATTATCGTTTCAAGAGTTGTTCTGAACACTTTTAAGATTTTTATGTTTACTACAACATTTCAGCCGACTACTCTACAACCTTCTTTAGATGTAAAATCCATATATAAAAATGGGTACCTTTTTTTTCCTTCCGAGCAAAAATTAGATATTGTTAGGAAACAAAAGAAACAATGTCAAAAATAACAAATTCATACAAATAACTTTTAATTAAAATATACATTTTCGTTAGGAATTGAATATGTATTCTTTTTTTCTGGAAAAATGCCTTAGTTAAGTGCCCCTTAACGTTAGGCTACGGAGTTTCTTATAGTTACTTGAAAATATTATAAGTGAATAGGATTTAAAAAGAGGAGTTGCTTATACAATCAGTATTTTTATTTTAAATTTCTTCAAACGTTTCACAACATGAACCGTCAGTGACCCAATGGGTCACGGGCAGTCTAGTTATTGAATAGAACTGTAATATAAATAAGAAATATACGATATCCCTAGACATGATTAGTGTAATGAGAACAGTCTACCCTCGTAGATTAAATAAAAGGTTCAGTTCAGAATTCCCTGTATGTTACCCAGATCGATATACCCCTGATGAAGGCCGCAGCGCACAACGGCCGAAACGTTGTGATAGTAACAACACAGATGAGGACAATAGTGAGAATATAAATAGTGTAAATAATTCAGTTCAGAATTCCCTGTATGTTACCCAAATCGATATACCCCTGAGGAAGGCCGCAGCGCACAACGGCCGAAACGTTGTGATAGCAACAACACAGATGAGGACAATAGTGAGAATATAAATAGTGTAAATAATTCAGTTCAGAATTCCCTGTATGTTACCCAGATTGATATACTCCTGATGAAGGCCGAAGAGCACAACGGCCGAAACGTAGTGATAGCCACAACAAAGATGGGGACAATAGTCTAAATATAAATAGTGTTAATATTTCAGTTCAGAATTCCCTGTATGTTACCCAGATCGATTTACACCTGATGAAGGCCGGAGGGTACAACGGCCGAAACATTGTGATAACAACAAACATGAGGACAATAGTTCGAATGTGAATAGTGTAAAAGATGGTTGACATATCGTAAGCTTTACCAATTAGACGAACATTACTATTCAGTAATGAGTTAGATCCTCACTAGGTGCCGCATACCAAATTTGAGATTAAATATCTCTCGTGACCAAGTAATTGGTTAAGAAATAACAAACCAAGATGTTGCAGATAAATAATGTATTGAACAGTAAATACAACAGGAGGGTGTTACACGATTTGGGAGCGTGTGTCGGTTGACCAGCGTTCAGTTTAGATTACTGTTAATATTTAACAGACCCCCGTCACGTGGGATATATATGGCACAAGGCCGAGTTTAATGTGGGTCATCCAAGCTCGTAGGCTCGACCAAAAAATCCCCGTAGAACCCGCATAAACGAGTTCGGGTCTGTCTATCTCCCCGGACGGAACTCTGCTCTTCGGCACAGCCTCGTCCGGGTTCCTCTCTGCCCAAGGCAGAAAGTTCGACAAGAGCTGCGAAGACTATCAGACTCGGTAGAACAGTCTATATCATTGTTCCCCCGAGGCTTACGTTTCCTACTAACTTAAATAATAAATGGAAGTGTCCACAACAGCCTCATTTGAAGGAGGGCTCCACAACTATATCACAAGAAGAGTTGACAAAATCAAATATTTTAACCTTAAAGCGAATTAAAAATCATATTTTCAATATTATACCTGAGTTTTATATATTTTTGTAGATGTCATCCATGTGTGTCACTTTAATATGTAATTGTTTGTCTAAGGCATTAAAATAATCGTTTTGGGTGTAACGATGAACTCCATCCAGTAGTAAAGCCTCTGATCGTGAGGAACGTGGAACCATCTTTTAATTGTTGTTCCTAGTTGCGGACCAGGGATGTCATCACCTCTTAGGGCCCCAGATATGGGAAATACTGAACTCACAAACAAAAATCAATAGTACATTTTTATAATAAAATGACCAACAATACATTTTAAAGGAAAATCACAATCAATGCAATACTAAAAAAAAAAATAATAATATAGAAATACATTTTTATAACGAAATTAACAACAATACATTTTATGATTTACAAACTATATATCTAAAAAACATACCTTTACTCTGAAAGTATAAAATTATTTACAAAATATTTAGATTTCGGCAATAAATAACCCATGGAGGTGTTGATATGCCACGAAACGAAATCAACCAATCAACCAGCAAACCGGAAAGAACTCTTTCGTGACATCAATCCATATAATATTCTACAATTTCTTAAAGAAATCAAACTATATTCTAAAATATAACTTCAACAAAACTACAACATAAAACACACATATCACCGCCTCTAGTAATCATGTCCACACAAACATGTATATGCACAAAAGCTGAGTATCATCTACCATGTATTCTACCGTGAAAGCAGAATAACATATATCGTATATTTCTTACTTCAAAACTTACAAAAAAAAAAAATTAAATTTCGGCATTAAATGACCCATGAAGGTGTTGATATCTTTAAAAAATTGTAGGACATTATACGGATTAACATCGAGAAAGAGTTCTTTCATGTTGATTTTGTTTGGCGGCATATCGACACTTTCATGGCTTATTTAATGCCGAATATTTTAACACAATTTTATGGCTTCAAATAAATATATTTTGGACGCAATTTTATGCCTTCAACAACAGATCAAATGTATTGTTGGTCATTTGTTTATAATATGTATTGCTGGTAATTCTACTATAAAATGTATTGCTGGTCACTTTGCTATAAAATGTATTGTTGGTCATTTTGGTATAAAATGTATTGTTGGTAATTCTTCTATAAAATGTCTTGTTGGTCAGTTTGCTATAAAATGTATTGTTGGTCATTTTGCTATAAAATCTACTGTTGGTAATTCTACTATAAAATGTATTGTTGTTCATTTGTTTTTTTTATATATAAAACTGTATTCCTGGTCATTTTGCTACAAAAAATATTTTTATACTTTCATAGTTTTTTGTTTGGCGAGTGGGGAGACTATTTTCCCATAGTTGTGACCCTAACAGGTGCCACCTACCACCCTAGAAACAACAACAATTAAGTGGTGACTCCATGCTCCTCAAAACCTTCAATCATCCCGAACAGAGGGCTTGCTGTCGGGTGTAGTTTATCGTCATACTAAAGACTTAATGCGGAAAGACAGCTTGGAGAATTCATCAATCGGCAATCACATAGCAAAAACCGATAATGTCCTTGTTCTGCGAATATCTTACTCACTGGCATTAAAACGTGTTAATCACTATTAAGGAATGAGAATATGTGGATATTTGCATGTTACTCTCCCACGGCATCGTTAATTTCATATAATCTTGCATATTAAATACCAAATATGATCACGTGACTCACCAGGCGCACATTAAATATCAATGATCTGCTCGTGCCTCGCCACACACTTATATAATATCATGGATTCGCAAATAGCTCATGAGCCGATAATAAATATGAAAGATCGGAATGTGGCACGTGAGCCGCAGATTGAATATCACTGTGTCCCATGTGACTTGTGAGCCGCACATTAAATATCAAAGATACGCAAGATATTCGCGAGTATCATATTAAATAACACATATCCGAAAGTGTTTCTCAAACCTCACAATAACATCAATGATCCGCATGTGGCTCTTGAGCCGCACGTTAAATATCAAAGACGACATCCTGCTCATGAGCCAGTATGAAGCACGTGAACCGCAGATTTCATGTCACTGACTCCCACATGACGCGCGCTGCTCATTAAATATAAAAGATCTGAACATGGCTCACGAGCCGCACATTAAATATATAAAATCTACTCGTGGCTAGTCAACGGAATATTAAATATCTAAAATTTGCATGTCGCACATTAAATACAAAATATGCGCATGTGGCTCGCGGGCCGTACATTAAATATCTAAAAGTCGCATGTGACTCACGAGCTGCATATTAAATATCAAAGATCAGCATCTGTCACGGGGGCCGCACATTAAATATTTAAAATTCACATGTGGCTCGCAAGCCGCATACTAAATATAAAATGTCTGCATGTAGCTCACGGTCCACACATTAAATATCTAAAATTCACATGTGGCTCGCGAGCCGCATATCAAATATAAAATATCCGCATGTAGCTCACAGGCCGTACATTAAATATCTAAAATTCATATGTGACTCGCGAGCCGCATATAAAATATCCGCATGTTGGTCACGGCCGCACATTAAATATCTAAAATTCACATGTGGCTCGCGAGCCGCCAATTAAATATCAAAGCTCCTCATGTGGCTCGCGCGCCGCTGTTTTTTTTATTTGGAAACTGGCTATATTCTATTATTTGTTTTCTTTTAGATTTTCGATGCTATCAAGAAGCAAAAGATATATATATATATATATATATATATATATATGCTGTTTGTATATATATATATATATATATATATATATATATATACAAACAAACAGCAATTAGCAAACAATTCAGTTGCCCGTAGGTGATTACTTTGAATCCACAAACACAATCAGTCTTGAACGCTAAAGAAAGGGATTTACACGAGTTCAATCCAAATATTAAAAAATGCTTTGTTCTTGTACGACACAATATTGCCTCAGGAATACGGTTAGAAATAAATATCAGACGAAAGTAAGAACAAAGAACAACTAAGTACGGCGGGTCAAATATTTGATCTCTTTTTCATTTTCTACAAATGTCCTAATATGTGAAGCAGGCAATAAAAAACGAATTTTGGTTATATTTTGCTATGAGAATTTTTTTTGCTGTTGTTAAACAAGTTAAAAATAAAATAATAAATGATTAAAAAAAAAAAAAAGATTTGAGAACTGCATTCTGGAGAGACGTTAGTTGGCTCTGTAAAAAGTTTATGTTGACCAGTGGTCAATCATCTTTTTATTCAAAAAAATTATAAAAATCTACAAAGTTTTCAAAATGTGTAAACTATCTACAATACAATATTTATTAGCATTTTATAAATAAATAAAAAAAAAATCTTTTTTATTTATAATTTAAAAATATATATATATAGAACTAGAAAATTTAAATAAATATATGATTTTTTTCGGCCATTATATATTTTCTTCTGAAATTATTTAATATCTCAAATTAATTTTGTTTCATTTTCCAGTTTTCTTGTAATCTTTTTCTAAGACCAATAATGGCTGATCACTACAAATCTAAGGCCTGAAACTCCAGAAAATATAGATTAGCTCACTTGATAATACTTTTTGTAAAAGATAATCTTGTAAAAATGTTTAAATCCTTGTCAGTCCTGTGTAGGGACGATAAACTTCATCCGGGTCCTGAGTATGACGATAAACTACATCCGCGTCCTGGGTATGACGCTAAACTACATCTGCGTCCTGGGTTAGACGATAAAATTGAGCCGCGTCGTGGGTATGACGATAAACTACGTCCGCGTCCTGGGTAAGACGATAAAATGCATTCGCATCCTGGGAATGACGATAAACTACATCCGCATCCTGGGTAAGACAATAAACTACATCCGTGTAATCGGTATGACGATAAACTACATCCGCCTCCGTGGTATGACGATAAACTACATCCGCGTTCTGGGTATGATGATAAAATACATCTGCGTCCTGGGTATGACGATAAACTACATTCGCGTCCTGGGTATGACGATAAACTACGTCCGTGTTCTTCCTGGGTAAGACGATAAACTACACTCGCCTCCGGGGTATGACGATAAACTACATCCGCGTCCTAGTAATAACGATAAATTACATCCGCGTCCTGGGTAAGACGATAAAATAGAGCCGCGTCCTGGGTATGACGATAAACTACGTCCGCATCCTGGGTATGACGATAAAATACATGCGCGGCCTGGGTATGACGATAAACTACATCCACCAGCAAGGCCTCTGATCAAGCGGTTTTGAGGAGCGTGGAACCACCTGATAATTTTGGGTGTTCCCAGGTCCTCCTTGACCCGGGGTGGTAGAAATTGCCAATCAAATCAAACTTTATAAAAAGGTAAATAATCATTTCATTATAGTTGGTTTACATATTTTTTATAATTTAGTAATTTTTTAAAAAGTTTCTGAATTAAAAGTATTTATTTCTTTATAAATTTGGGAATGGCAGACATTGCATTGTCTTTTTTGCTTTTAGCTTTTTGAATGTTCTAAATATAAAAGTATTCTTGTGAATAAACAATCAAATAAATAATGTTTAACATTTATGTCGTAATTCTCAATAACAATTTAAATGTATAAGTTCCCTTTCATATATTTTTGTTTAGTTTAAAAAATAAATTCAACTCAATCAAGACGATAAAGCCACTAAGACGCAAGTGAAGGCGAATAAGAAAACTGAAGACGGAACCGGAAACCGAATCCTAATCAAAAAACAAAGGATAAGCATCTGCTGCTGTTCAAAACACTGGTGAGTAGTTCGAACCGGACGATAGGCGATCCTACTTAATCCTTTTCGATTTTATTAAAATTCTAATCATCGCTTTTTAAAACTCGTTCTGTGTATGATGGTAAACTACGTCTGGCAGCAAGGCCTCTGATCAGGAGGTTTTGAGGAGCGTAGAACTACCTCTTAATTGCTGGTGTTCACAGATCCACCAAGACCCGGGGGTGGTATCACTTGTTAGCATACCAGTTATGGGCAAATAGTTGACCCCCAAACTGGGTTCAAAACTATATGAAATTATAAAAATACATTTTTATAGTAAAAAAGTCCAGCAATATATTTTAATATTAGAAAAAAATTACCAAAGCTCCCAATAAATCTAAACTTTGGCATTAAATGACCCATAAGGAGTTGATATGTCGTTAACCAAACTAAACCCTAAACCAAACTTGAAAATAAAATTATATATTGCTGAAGAGTGAAGGTAGTTAAAATACTAGCGGTGTGAAGGGAAAATCCGTCATTTTGTGGGCACAGAAGTTAAACGTTGCCCGAGAAAAATTCTAATCGAATGTTATGATGAGTAAGACATAAGTAAACTTAGTGTTTACCTCCGATAAGTACTGCAAATTTTATTATGTCTGATTCAAAGATTATTGCTTGAGATAAGCATCGAGCAATTTATTGGTAGAAATTTTGTTCACTTTGATATACGATGAACAATGTAATTATTCGTATTGGTGGCATAACTATTTTATTTTATTAGAAAATATATTCATCTAGAAAAGAGAAGTAATCATAAAAATTAAATCAAAGAGCCGTTGATTTCAGTTTATAATATTTTCCTATTACCCAACGGTTGTTGCCAGATAGAAATTAGCCATGTCAACACAGATATCAATTTCATTCAAATCGTGTGTATCTATGTTTGCTTGTGTACAAGTATATTTTAAGTCAATGACTGACCTAAAAACATTTTTACTAGTAAGGGCACAAAAAATACTTCAAATTACAAGGAAGAGGAAGTTGTGGAGAGCCAAATTCATGAATGAAGAAGAATCACATTTTAAATATGAGTATTTATTAGCGTACCATATAACATATTTTTTGTTTAAAGTTTTTGTTTTTCAATGAAAATTAAATATGATTTTTTTATTATTGGGATACATCAAATTTAAATTATTTTCACTATTTACACTGTTCGGACTGTTGTCCTCATCGTTATTGCTATATTCACGACGTTTCGACATTTCAATCTTCAGGTGATTGGAAATGTTAAACTGACCCTTTATTTCATCCACCGGGGTAGATTGTTCTAGTTCAACGTGCCGTGCCTCTTCCTGATGTATCAGTTAACTCTAACTCAAATCTCAACTTTTTGTTCAGATATTGAACTCAGAACTCTTTAAGTCAAGTCACTAGATACAGCTAACGCTTTTATCCACTGGGCCATGTGTCCTTGAGAACATCAGTATATGAATTTTTGGGATAAAGCCTCCTCCGTGGGAACCTTTGTGAACAGACTCACCACGTCCAGGCTCACCATCTGATTTAATTGAATGGAAGCATCTTTGATTATTTCCACGAAGTAGGCAGAGCTTCAGATATATGATGATGACTTTCCTATTAATGGGTTAATTATATCCACAAGGAAGCGGCTCAGAGGGTGACACATAGAGCATTGGCACCCTCAGCAGAATACCGTCCTTGTGAATTTTCGGGAGAACGTTTATGTGAGGTAGCTTGGTGTAATTCTGCAATAATTGACAGTTTTTTTTTTTTTACTCCTGTGGCAGTGGAGACTTCTGGGGTTATTGGCCCTCGTTCGATGGCGTTCCTTCGGAGGATTGGCGGGATGGCGTCTCGATTAAGGGACGAGCCTCGCGAAACGGAGTGGCTCTTGCAGCGTGTTTCATTGGCAATGGTTCGAGGTAATGCTTTCTCCATCCGGCTGGCAGAGGATAGCAAAAAAAAAAAAAAAAAAAAAAAATTGACAGTATGTCTTAGGTGGGAAGGGCTCCTCGTTTTTGATTAGGAGCTGCGACAGTTTTCGTTGTTTTCATCGTTGTATCTTTCTTTACTGCAAATAGCATCTCTAATGAGATTTTCCAGTTTTTCTCCATCACTACAGTCGTATTGCCTTTGTCAGCTGGTAGTATGATGATTTCGTCATTCCTCTGTAGGATTCTGATTGCCAGTTTCTACAGTTTTGTGATGTTTAATTTGGGCAGCTTGGCTTTCTCCAGTATCTATCTTACTTTCCATTTTAGCTCATCCAACTGAGCCTGACTTATGTTTAAGGTTATTCCTCGATTTGGGCAATGATGTCCATATATAGTATCCGCCTGATGGTCGTTGCGAAGTTGACCCTTGTTTAGTACTGACTTCTCGGAGGCACTCAGCAGGTTTTGAGTGATGTTGATTACTGCCTTGTGCGTCACCTTCTGATCTATCTTTCAATCTGTTTAATTTTTGTACTTGGCGAGTCTTGACTGCATCGAATTTGTGTCTGAAGGATTTGTCCAGGTTATGCTGGATTATCTTCCGGTTTTCTTCTACGGTAATTCCGTGGAAGAGGGCTTCGAGCCTTTGGGAGATATCAGATTACAGTTTTTGTTTTATCTAACGGTACTTCTTTCTCGGACAAGGGCGTATCTCAGTTTTTCTGCGACCAGACGGGCTTTCCTTGAATTGACGGTAAAAGTCTTGGCGCTAAGCCTGAAGGGACGAGTTGTAAGTCTCTGCATCGTGTCGCATATACATGGAATACTTTGGAGAAATGGCGTTAGAATCCACATCGCTAAAGCCTACCTTTTGGCTGAGATACGTAGATGACACCGTCATACTCCTGCCACATCAGTAAGAGGTCCAGCTACTACTGTGAACTCAATATGACCATCGATACAATTCACAATGGACTCATTTCTAGGGGAAGATACCAGTATACCGATGGATAACTTGATGAGGTTACTGATTTTCTGTACAGAAACAACTCAATTTGGAATGCGATCATACATATATCAGCAGTATGAAGGCTTAGCAATGGGCTCACCATTATCACCAGCAATGGTTAACATATACATAAAATACTTCGAAGAAATGCATTAGAATCCACATTAATAAAACCTACACTATGACTGAGATACGTAGATGTCACCTTCCTACTCTGGCTACATCAAGAAGAGCTGCAGCTATTATTGAACCATGTGAACTCAATAAGATCATCGATACAATTCACAATGGAGAGAGAAAATGACCACAAACTCGCATTCCTGGATGTACTAATATCACGAACAGAGCATGTGTTCAAGACATCCTCTGTTCGGCAAACCAATATTCACCAGACAATAACTCAACTTCAACTCCCACCACCCATATCGGGTAAAGAAAGGGATCATCCTTTGCTTTCGATATCGAGCAAAAGTCATCAGTGGCGACCCAGAGATATATGAACAAGAAATGGTCAGTATCAGCAATATCCGGCAATATACTATACATCTAAAGAAAGGATCGTTCGTATTGGATTCCGATAATCCCAACTACGGTTGGCCTGGATAGATGATGGTATTCAGGGACAGACTGGCATCGGACTCATCCCTAGGGGAAGGTACCAGTATACCAATAGATAACTTGATGAGGTTACTGATTTTATGTACACAAACAACTCAATTCAGAATGGGATCAGTCATATATCGGCAGGATGAAGGCTTAACAATGGGCTCACCATTATCACCAACAATCGTTAACATTAGAAATGGCAAACATTTGAAGAAATGGCATTAGAATCCACATCACTAAAACCTACCCTATGGCTGAGATACGTAGATAACACCTTCATACTCTGGCCACACCAGGAAAAGGTCCAGCTATTATTGGACCATGCGAGCTCAATAAGATCATCGATACGGTACACGACAAGAAAACGACAACAAACTAGCATTTTTGGTTGTACTAATATCTAGAACAAAAATGATGGAAACATGAACAAAAAGAAAACTAAATTGAAAATAAACTAGACTGTATGCCCAAATAAATATTAAAAAATATATTAAATTTAAATTTCAGACTCCTTTCTCCTTTATTCACATGTGTAATCACACCAACGTTAAAATCAGTTTAATCCGATGAAGTCCTTAAGGGCGAAATGCTTCACACAAATGTAAAAAGTTCAATTGATTTATCTTAATTGACCGACTTCAAACCTCTTCAAAACCTTTTGTTGATTTATTGAATATTATAGATCTAGCTACATATTGACCACTGCAGCCTAAATTAAATTTATTTTTAAAGTTCTATTATAATAATTATTATTAAAAAACTCTCTCCTCTGTCTGTACCTCTCTGCCTCTCTCTTTTTCTTTCTCCCTCTCTCTGTGTATATATATATATATATATATATATATATATATATATATATATATATATATATATATATATATATATATACTACAGTTTAAAAGTTTCATGGTATCCCAAGAATTAGCATAGGATAAACGTGACAGAAGCATGAAAAAATAAAAAAAGAGCACTTAGAGTCATTGAAAACAGAATGGAATCAAACTTATACTTTGAAAAACTTTTGCAATGAATGCCAAAAAATGCACTGCAGTAATGAAGGCTAAAGGAGGATATTTTGACGAGAGCAAAATTTAAAGCTTTTTTTATCCTTTTTGTCATAATAAAACTTAATAAAAATCATGCCTCACAAAAGGAAAACTTATCTCAGCCGACACCTTTCGTCCACTGAGAGATTTTATAAAGGTAAAGCCATAGAGAAGTTTGGCATATATAAAATAAATTATCAAAAATGCTCCTCACCTTACAATGAGGGACCTTATTTATGTTTGTGGCATGTAGTTTACAGATGATCTCTTGTAGGTGGTATATATTTTAGTATTTACAGGTGCTAAGTGCGTACGTCCAGTTAAAATGCGTTTCACCATGAGTGCAGCTTGGCATGTTGTACAGGTTGGTTGATCTTCATTCTTCAGCAAGTATGAATAGGTCAGGTATGCGTGGCTTATTTGTGTAGTCGAACAAGCATTACCCCCCCCATTTCTAGACACCTGACTCCATTCAGCCAATAATGGTTATCGGTTCAATGCTTCTGCCATTTCTGTTTAATGAAACCGTCTTCCAGGTCCACATAAGGGATCCTAAAACTATTATCAAGGGTTTCATTTGGGAGTGTAGGGGCCGTATACATAAATCGATCTCTTCTCGCATCAGCTATGAGCATAAGACTGAGTTGGGTCTCTATAGACCTGGATAGCAACCAGTCTAAGAGAAGGAAAAGAAATCTGGATTCAAACCAACTGGGCATACCATGCATAGTAGTAACCCTTTGTGTATTAGTCTTGAATTTTGTATAACGGAAAAATGTCTCCACCACATAAAGTACTTATTGTTCTACCAAACAGACTATGTCATATTGTATTAGAATTCTCTTTTAATTCAATATTAAATTCGTTCCAGAATAAAACAAGTTTATTAATGTGGAAGTAAATCTGTGTCTGCCAGTAAACAAGATAGGAACATTAAAAAGGTTGAGAACTATTAGATTTCATTAAAACAAGAAATAAGAGATGATATCGAAAATGTTAAGAAAAGAGGATAAATAAGTTGAACAATTAGTTACTTGATTGCTAAATGAGGTAAAAAGGAATGAAACTGAAATTTGCAGTGGTATTTACTGCTATACAAGTAGGCCTCATAGACTTGCATGGCACCACTGACTGTGAAAAATAAATACTGGCATTTCAAGTAAATAATATAACCATTTTCTTAAAATGGCAGGAAGATATTTTTTTTTTAAAATTATTAAAATCTACGAAACAATTCCATTCTGCAATGTGAGGGAAGGAGATGGGGTGTAGAAGAACATTATCAATATTTGAATGGATTATGAGAAAATGAAAGATGTCAAAATACAAGGACATGTTCATTTAATGGAAACAGAAGGAGAAAAGGAAATAAATTTTCTAAACTATGGACAGGAGTGCTGAAAAA
>OZ010610.1:74068411-74103411 GCA_963932145.1 Acanthosepion lycidas
TCAAGGATGAAAAGGTTATTGTTATGGATTGGCCTGTCAAAGCCCAGATCTCAATCCTATTGAATATGTGTGGAATATTCTAGAAGAACATTTGAAAGCCAGAAATCCTAAAACAACCGAGAAATTATGGAATGCCCTTCAGGAAGAATGGAATAAGATCACCCAGCAAGAAATTGAAAACTTAATTTCCTCATGCAGCCGAAGGTGTCAAAGTGTGATTGAAACTAAAGGCTTTCACACTAAATATTAAAAATTCCAGTATTCTCTGTCATTTTTTATTATTTTGTTGTTTTATCAACCGTTCTGATCATTTCGGCCGCCATGGGTTTTGCAGTAAATCACTAAATCATCAATAACTTTTGTATTAGCCTCTCAAATTACACCAAAATCTCAGACAATGACAATTAATATCGTATTTATTGTCTGTGAATAAAAACTTATACCTACTTTTCTGACGAAAGCAATGCCGTTCTGAATATTTTGGCCGCAACTGTATGCTAATGATTGCTTACTATACGAAAAGGTACCACTGGTACAGATGAGTTTAAAAACGCCTGTGAAGTATAAATGTGCACTGAAGGCACCCACAAGTCAGCTGTATTTTTCATGTGAGCTTTGTAACATATCCAGCAAGTCTCGCTTTGGAAGACGACCTATTCTGAATGAAGAACTTGTAAAAGATATTATTGAATTGGAAAAGCAGCAGAGATTTTAATGTGTCTTGTTAAATGGCCCAGGAACATCACAAGCGAATTGTTAAAACTTGCAAAGAGGAAGATTCGGTTCTGTCACTTGAGAAACGAACACAACATTCTATCATCTGCAGCAGACGTCTAATTAGAAATGCCAAATCAAATTTTGAATGCCATCGTTACAGGTAATGAAAAATATGTTTTGTGTGTCAGCTGAAGACGAAAACGCAATGTGTTATCACCAAGTGTAAAACCAATACCATCAACAAAACAAGGGTTCAATCCAAAGAAGACTTCATGTTGTCTCTCGTGGAATATAAACATTTTTTTTATAGATTGATTTGTTTCCTATGGCATTTTCAGGTTATTTAATGCCAGAAATTATTTTTAGACTGTTAGAATTTTTTTTTATAATAATCATGATTTAGTAATAGAAGTCTTACTAATATCTGTCGATATTTCTGAGATGAGGTATTGTAATTATTTATATTATTTTTATTTTCGTTGTAGCCCCCGGCCTTCTTCAGGATCTGTCTATATTTCTGAGATGGGGTTTTATAATTATTTACATTATTTACATTTTTCGAACTGTTGTCCTTATCTTTATTGTCATATTCACGACGTTTCGGAAATCAAAACAGAAAAAGGATGCAAATTTATTAGAGAGGAAAGAAGAAAAAGAAGACAAAGAAACTGAAAGCTTGGAATAGAGGAATGTAACGAAAACAAAGAAGCCGCTTCAGTAAAAGAAAGAAAAGAATGCGAATGTTTAGAGGAAAAAAGAAAATATAGCGGGTGCACTAACAGAAGAGAGGATAATATATATATATATATATATATATATATATATATATATATATATATATATATATATATATATATATATATCAGTCAAACGTAGAGGTTTGTGCCGGCGGATTTTCCCTTGACACCGCCATTTTTAACTACTATTCCTCGACAATTTTTTTTTTTGTTTTGTTTCAAAAAGCGATGATTAGAAATTTAATATAACCTAAATATAGTACAGGAGAATTAAATATTTTCTTTGTTCGTGAGAATTGACAACAGAAACGATAATAAACATTATTTATTAATTAGATTGTTTATTTACAATATTTACCATAATATTTATTAGAATGATTGGCAAAACATTGGGTACATCTCAATTCAAACTTTATAAAATGATAAATAAGAAGTATTTCTTTATAGTTGGTTCACACATATTTTAACAATTTTGTAAATAAATGTTTATAAATTTATGAATAAAGATTACAGTAGAATCTCTCATATACGAAATCCCTCATATCCGAAGTTTCTCATATCCGGAAATCCGCATACCCGGACATGATTTTGATGTGCATATTTGAACTATTTGGGTGATATGTAACTGATCTGAAATTTCTGTTTTTCAGGAAATTTACTTTGGATAATTGCTTATGCTTCTTTTACCCTAATGGCTTGTATTGGTGCAAAATATGATGGGAATAAGAGGAAAAGAACAACTTTGGAGTTATCGCAAAAAGTGGAAATTTTAAACAGACTAGACGCTGGTGAAAGTTCATTGTAACTAATGGCTGAGTTCAACATAGGAAAGTCAACATTGTATGATATAAAATCATCCAAAGAAACTATTCTCCAGTGTACAGACTGCCACAATGAACAAGGAAATAAAAAGACATGATTGGGATGAAACCTGGACTGAAATTGAAAAAGCTATTGAAAAGGTTGTCAATTTTATGCATTCAGCTATGACGATTGCAATAACGCACACAGAGTTAAAAAGTGTCTTTCGTTTAAAATATTTCAAGAACAAAAGTAAAACGAAATGCAAAAAAGTTGAGAATAATATTAGAAGAGAAAGAATCTTCATGCAACAGCGATTAAAAAATCCTAGTTACATTATTTGTTTTGCATACGTGGCAGACTTAATTTAATGAATTTTCATTAACATTACATAATTTATTTCTTTTTTCTTAAAATCAATCCCGTTATATTTCACTGAAAATTTCAGCTTATTTTGTTCACTATAGAACATTGAAATAAAATGCTAAACCTGATTTCAGTTCTTGTATATTAATCTAAACATAACCCCTGATATTCGGACTTTGTAAACAATTCCTCATATCTGGAAGGCCTTCTTAGACCGGTTGTCAAAGATTCTACTGTATTTTCATATTTATTTCTTTATAAATTGGTAAATAAGTAATATTGTATTGCATTAGTCTTAATACAATTTTGTTAGTTTTTTAATGTTATAAACATTAAATTATTCCTGTAAATAAACAATCTAAAAAATAATAAGAACAAAATGTTTGTTTTTTTTTTGTCGTAAATTCTCAAGAAGAAAAAAAAGTATAAATTCGCTTTTATCATATGCTTAGGTTTTATGACAATTCTAATCATCGCTTTTTAAAACAATAGTCGAAAAGTGAAGGTAGTTAAAATAAAAACGGTGTCGGAGGAAAAGCCGTCCCTTTTGCGACCCTGTTTTTATTTATTTTCGGGTATAATGATCCATGTATGCTGTATATCATTTTGAAAGAGAAGAAATTGAAGAATGACATGAAATAATAAAAAAAAAAACAAAAAAAACGGAAGTAGCAAAGAGTCAGCGGATATTGATACAGGGGTGGTGTGACGAAAAGTCGAAACGGTTGTGAAAAAGGGTTATGATAAATAGTGGAGTCGGAAAAAGAAAGGAAGGAGATTTAAAGATCGTTTTGAATCCATCAACTGCGACGTAGATAGAGTTAGTAAAGGAAATGAAGGAGTTGGTTTTTACGGCTGCCTGCTGACCTCGTTAAATGTTTGTCGGAATAAACGTTTTATTCTCTTCTTCAAAAATGGAAGAAATAAAACGAAAAATGGAAGAGAAGAATGATAAACAGAAGATAAGTATCAAAGGAGAAAAGAAATACAGAAATAAATGGAGATTAACAAGAAAGAAGAAACGGAAGTGAAAAATGAGACGTTTAAAAAAGGTTTTTAAAGAACGAAGAGAATAAAAAATGAATGAAAATGGAAGAACCCAACAAAAGAAACAGAAAAAAACAAATTTTCATTCAAATGAATAAAGGAAAAATAAAATGAAACTTTTATAAGTAAATAAATGTAAGAAAGAATATAGGACCGGGAAACAAAAAAAGTGAAGGGTGGAATGTTGAAGAAAGGAATTAAAAGAAGGAAAAATTTAGGAAGGAATGAAAAATGAAAGAAGAGAAGAAAAAAACAATGACAGATCAATCCATGTAAATAAAATTAAAAAAAAAAACGCATTCAGTTAAAAAAGAAAGAAAAAGGGGAAGAATGAAAGAAAGGCAAAAAAGTGAGGTAAATAAAACAATAAATATGCAAAAAAGTGAAGAAAAGAAAGAAAGAGTGAATTAATTAAAGAAAGAAAGAATGAATAAAACAAAGAAAGAAAAGAACAAAAGAAAGAATGAGAAAAAGAGGAGAATTGTCGTAAATTGTCTTGCCAAAAATGATTCGAAGGAAAGAAAGAAAAACAAAAGTAAATAACGAATAAAAGAAAGAAAGGAAGAAAAAAGAAAGGAAGAAAGAAAGAAAAAAAGAAAGGAAGAAAGAAAGAAAAGGAAGGAATGAGAAAACGACTACAATTGATAAGAAAAATGATCTAAATAAAGTACTGCTAAATAAACAGTAAATTGAAAGAAAGAAAAGATAAAAAAAATAAATCACGAAAGAAAGAAGGAAAATGAAAGAAATGAAAGAAGGAATGAAAAAGAAGGAGAACTGACAAGGACAATTGTTGTAAAGTCATGCTGCATAAACAATGAACTGAATGAAAGAAAAAAAAAGAAAGAAAATGAAAGAGAGCGAGAAGAAAACTGAATGAAAACTGTTATAGATAAACTAATTCTAAATAACAAAATAAAAAAAACAAAAATAAATACATAAATAAGAAAGAAAGAAAGAAAAGGAAAAATGAAAGAAAAAATGAGAACTGAAAGGAAAACTATTGTAAATAAAGTAATGCTAAATAAATAAAGACAGAAAGAAAGAAAGAGAGAAAGAAAAAAAAAGAAAGAAAGCAACAAAGACAAGAACAAAGACAAAAAGAAAAGAAAAAATTGACCAGCGCAACTGATGCAAATCAACGTTAAATGAACAACAAACAGAAAGGAAAAAAGAAAGAAAGAAAGAAAGAAAGAGAGAGAGAAAGAAAGAAAAAGAAAGAAAGAAAGCAAAAGAGACAGGAACAAAGACAAAAAGAAAAGAAAAAATTGACCAGCGCAACTGATGCAAATCAACGTTAAATAAACAACAAACAGAAAAGAAAAAAGAAAGAAAGAAAGAAAGAGAGAGAGAGAGAGAGAGAGAGAGAGAGAGGGAGAAAGAAAGAAAGAAAGAAAAAAGAAAGAATGCAACAAAGACAGAAACAAAGACAAAAAGAAAAGAAAAAATTAACAAGCGCAACTGATGCAAATAAACGTTAAATAAACAACAAACAGAAAGGAAAAAAAGAAAGAAAGAAAGAAAGAGAGAGAGAGAAAGAAAGAAAGAAAGAAAAGAAAGAAAGAAAGAAAGAAAGCAACAAAGACAGGAACAAAGACAAAAAGAAAAAATTAACAAGCGCAACTAATGCAAATAATCGTTAAATAAACAACAAACAGAAAGAAAGAAAGAAAGAAAGAAAGAAAAGAAGAAAGAAAAGTAAAAAATGAAAGAAAAAATGAGAACTGATAGAAAAACTATCGTAAATAAAATAATACGAAATAAATAAATAAATAAAAAGACAAAGAAAGAAAGAAACAAAAAAAACAAAAAAAAAAAAAACAGGAAGAAAAAATTAACAAACGCAACTGATGCAAATAAACGTTAAATAAACAACAAACAGAAAGGAAAAAAAGAAAGAAAGAAAGAGAGAGAGAGAGAGAGAAAGAAAGAAAGAAAAGAAAGAAAGAAAGAAAGCAACAAAGACAGGAACAAAGACAACAAGAAAAGAAAAAATTAACAAGCGCAACTGATGCAAATAATCGTTAAATAAACAACAAACAGAAAGAAAGAAAGAAAGAAAGAAAGGAAGAAAAGGAAAAATGAAAGAAAAAATGAGAACTGATAGAAAAACTATCGTAAATAAAATAATACTAAATAAATAAATAAATAAAAAGACAAAGAAAGAAAGAAACAAAAAAAAACAAAAAAAAACAGGAAGAAAAAATTAACAAACGCAACTGATGCAAGTAAATGTTAAACAACAAACTGAAAGAAAGAAAGAAAGGAAATGAAAGAAAGGAAATGAAAGAAAGAAAGGAAATGAAAGAAAGGAAATGAAAGAAAGAAAGGAAAAGAAAGAGATGAAAAAGAGGAAAAACCAGAAAGCACAAGTGATGGAAATAAAATAATGTTAGATAAACATCAGAAGCAAATAAAAAAGAAAGAAGAAAAATAAACAAATAATTAAAAACGAAAGACGGCAAAAGACTAAGAAAAAGGATAAAAATTTGTTTAAAAACGCCAAAGACAGAAAAAATATATAAAACAAGCAACCATTGAAACTGCCAAAATTTGGATCAATCTATTAGATAAATAAATAAAAAAAGAAAAAAAAAAAAGATAAAAGAAACGAAATCATTTGGTCACGTGATATTCCTTCTCCGTTTCACTTCACAAGACATCACACGTGTATATATAAACAAACGCGCATTTGGTCGGCTTTTTGCTCTTTTGTAAGAACTGAAATGAATATCACTAATAACCCGAACACAAGAGACTAGAGTTGGTTTCTTTGATTCAGCGAAAAAGACGAAGTCAGGAACTTCTTGACGTGGGCAATGGCCTTGAGCAACCGGATGGTATGAAGAACCTTTTTTTCCCTCTCTAGACCCTACATCAGTGATTCCCAAGCGCCCTGCTACGGCACACTAATGTGCCGCGGCGATCCTCTTAAGGAAATTTGTTTTAACATTCATTTTTTTATAATATTTTTATTTTTTTAATTTAGCTTTTTAAAATTTTCCTTTATTTGAATAAATGGATATTAATCATTCTTAATTATTTACCATTCTATGCCTAATTCAAAATTTATGGTTTTATCTCATAATATTTAAATGTATACACTTTTAGAATTTTGCTAAGTGTGCCATGATTTAAATGTATACACTTGTAGAATTTTGCTAAGTGTGCAATGCTATTTTCATTTGCTCTTAGGTGTGCTGTTGCTTAAAAACGTTGAGAAGCACTGCTTTATATCATAGAACTTTACGTCAGATTTGACAGCAGTCTCTCGCTGATGGTAATGACATTGGTAATTTCAGCCGTTTCCTTATAAGGAAACATTTGGTATTCATCGACTGAGCAGCCAGTGTATTGATTTCGGTTGAAGTTTATAATATCTTTCTCTTAAAACAATATTTAAGGAAAATACATTTCTCAACTTCAGTTCTTTCTAGTAATGATGAGCGTTTCTTTCCTAACCTTTTGTTTGAAATTTGTGTGGAATATCAACGTCTTGATTATGTTTTTATATTTCTGTTCGAGTTACCTGTGCTATCCATTTTATCTGTTGCTGCTGTTGGTAGTTCTCAAGTGACGTGGTTTGTGTTATTTGGTACAGTTCTTTATTTGTGATTCTGTAGCGCCAGTCCTCAAGGTTCAAAGGGGATAGTCATTGCCAAGATCCACCGTCCTCACTCGCTCAAAGCCATTTAACCATTGATCTTAGAAAGCGCTTGTATACAGCTGACAGTTTAGATATTTCTGAACTGGTTTCGTGCCATGGATGACATCCATGGAAAAGTCTCGCTCTGCTGAGGTTATTTAAGAACATGACTCGAGTTTTCAGGTTAATGTTTTGATTTAGTAGCAATTGGCAGTATTGGGGAAAACTACCACTAGCTCCGCCTGTTCTATGTTTAATTTCCTTATCACCTATTCTAAACCTGTTATAACTGATCCATATAGCAAATAATTGAAGCGTTTGGCATTTATTTATACTGAATTTTTAAGATGGATTCAGGGTCGGTTTGTTTTGTTTTGTTTTACGGCATATCAACCTCAATGGATCATTTAATGCCAACAACTTTTTTCTTCCTGGTAATATTTTTGTTTTGTCAAAAATCTATTTCTGGTAATATTTTTCCTCAAAAATGTATAGCGAGCAACATTATTTTTTTCAAAAACGTATAAGAGGCCTGGCTGTTGGACGTAGTTTATCGCCATACCCAGGACAGGGACGTAGTTTGAGTTAAATATTTGCACATAGCTGGGACCCTAACTGGTGCTACCACCCCGAGTCAGTGTGGACCTGGGAACACCAGCAATTAAGAGTTGGTTCCACTCTCCTCAAAACCTCCTGATCAGAGGCCTTCCTGTTGGACGTAGTTTATCGTCTTACCCAGGACGCGGATGCAGTTTATCGACATACCCAGGACGCGGACGTATTCTGAGTTAACTATTTGCACATAGCTGGGACCCTAACACGTGCTACCACCCCGGATCAGGGTGGACCTGGGAACACCAGCAATTAAGAGTTGGTTCCACTCTCCTCAAAACCTCCTGATCAGAGGCCTTCCTGTTGGACGTAGTTTAACGTCTTACTCAGGACACAGATGCAGTTTATCGTCATACTCAGGACGGTCAGGGTCGGTGCATCACAGAGAGGTCATCTTATGTCTTTGTAATGATGTTGGCTTTTTCTAAGCCTCAATATTCCAATTCCAGATCATTGTTTCTCTTTTGGAAAAGTTTAGATTCTTCTTCAAATATGACTCTGTGAGTGTCTTCAAAAAATCAGTTTATATCTACGCTGAAATTCTACATTCATGACATCCAGAAAGTCTCGATCTAACGAGGTTATTTAAGAACATGACTCGAGTTTTCAGGTTAATGTATAGGTTTAGTAGCAACTGGCGGTATTGCGAGAAACTATCTCTGACGCAGCCTATTCTATTTTTAATTTACTTTTCACCTACACTAAATTTGTTATAACTGCTCCATACACCGATGTATCTGATGTATTTAATATTTATTAATTCCAACTCCTGAATTTTTGTGACGGTTTCAATATCGGTGGGAATTCCAATTCTAGATCATAGATTCTGTTTTGGAAAGGTTTATTTTCAAACATGGCAGGGGATGTTGATTTTCTGTTCAAGATTATTCTTTGATGGCATCACAAACAAACAATGGCTGTCGAATTAATATTTGTAATGGTGTTACAGTATTTCATTTGCAGTTCTAGTAAGGCTCTGTTTTAGAATAAATTAAATAGGTCATGGCCATATAATATCTCGATATTATAATGGAGTTATAGCGTAATTATTCACATATAATACGCACGTTTTTCTCAGAATTTAAAATTTTGTGGAGCTTAATAAAAACGAAAAATTATTAGGTTGGTGCAAAAATAATGACGTAATAATATCGTTTTTTGACTTTAAAAAATACGTCAAAAAACGACATTGTTACGTCATTATTTTTGCACCAACCTAATAATAAGAACAGCAATTCTAGACAGCTTATTTTGGAGTTTTGAAAGGGAAAGAGGGTTTTGTTTAAAAAAAATAAATTGTGTGATCAGATCAGAAAAATATTTGAAATTTCTATGACACATGATGAGGATAGAGTACTTGGAGAATCTGACACTCACAAGGCCAAGAGGTGATTCCACGCTCCTCAGAATCTCCTGCTGATGGATGTAGTTCATCTTCTTACCCAAGACGTAGAAATTTAGGTATATTCACCGGGTCACAAACTTTACATAAATATGCTTTTAAAAAATTCAACTAGTTGTGAATATCAAGTTTTAATAGCAAATATATATGATTACAAAAAATACTGTATTATTGACAGTAATAAAAAAAAATATACATACAGAAAATAAAATAAATTCAATTGGATTTTTGATATTGCTTTACTTTTCTCATTGTCAATGTCTACTTTTATGGTTTGTAGATTTTATTCTAAGAATGTTATTTAATTGGGAATCACTCAACCTATTTGTTTAAGGAGTTTTGATATTTTTCCTGTACGAAAAGAATTGTTCCCAGCAGGATGTATTACCCCACAGGCATAACAGATTTTTAGATAAGCTAATAATTTTTAGTTAGTTCCAGCCCTTACTCCACGCACCAGACGATATGTTTCGGCAAAGGCCTTTGTCTCCTCTCCTTTTAGTGATATGGGGAAGTGAACCTACAAGCACAATCAGACAATAATTTTCTCGACGTACGTTACTAAAATAAATGAAAATATACCCAGATTTAAGGGTGCAGTGGGTCGCATGCAAATATTCAGTGGGCCGAAGTGCGACCCGCGGGCTACTGTTTAGACTTCTCTGCAGAGTGTAAAAATTAGACAAACGTCTGGTTTACACTAAACTCAAAAGTGTAGATATAGGACCTGTTTAGTATAGAATAAAAACGTTAGATTTATATCCGGTTTACAGTAGAGTGAAAAAGGTAAACACATTTACAAGAGAATCTAAAAAATAGACATACATTTTGGTTTACAGGAGAACCATATGGAAGTTAGATTTTTGAGAGGTCATCTTATGTCTTTGTAATGATGTTAGCTTTTCTAAGCCTCAACTTCCTCTCTCCTTGGTTTAAATGTCTGCTTTGGGTAACTGTGACTTTGAACTGGTTGATCACGCTCCCTATTCGCCTGATTTGGCCCTACCTAACTATCATCTGTTCCCCAACACGAAAAACCACTTGGCTGGCAACCATTATCACAGTGATGATGACGTCATATCTACTGTTTATGACTTTTTTAACAAACGGGATAAAAACTTCTTAACAATGGGATCCAAACACTGCAGCCGATGGAAAAAGTGAGTGGATCTCAAAAGGGGGGGATATGTTGAAAAATAAACCTCATTTGCACTATTTATATTGTTCGGACTGTTGTTCCCTATCTTTATTGTCATATTCACGACGTTTCGGCCGTTGTATGCCCCGGCCTTCTTCAGGTGATATACGTTGGAATTTCGAACCGAAACCTTTATTTCGTTCACCGGCGTAGATTGTTCTAGTTCCACGTGCCATGCCTTTTCTGGATATCTCAGTTTTAGTTATTTTTATGTTGTGGCCAGATATTGAACTCACTCCTCCTTGGGTGAAGCCATTGAATTACTCCAACTAACGCTTTTATCCTCATTGTATGAATTTTTGTGACTTATAAGGCTAATGTCTCAGTAACTATTTTTTACCAGAGCTCATATTACAAACCTCATTTGGTCACATTCTATGAGGGTAACTTCTTAGCCTCCCTAACAGGACACTCCCATATCTTTCTTTTCTTTTTTTTTTCTTTTCTCTTTTCATTTTTTTCTTACTTTATTGTCATTCTTTTTCTTCTTTTTTCCCTCCTTTTTCATTTTCGTAAAGTTCTTCCTTGTGATTTTTTTTTCACACGAAAGCCTTTCCCTAATTAGAAAAAAAAAAAAAATGAAAAAAATGAAATAAAAAAATAAGAATAAAAAAATAAAAATAGAATAATAAAACAAACAAACAAAAAACAAATAAACAAAAAACAAACAAACAAAAAAAAAATACAAGGTAAAATTTCTCCTTCTCCTCAAATGAAAGATTTGGCGATAGAAACAAAACATAAAAATGGCGTTTGACGTGCAGAGCCTAAGTACCTACAGCTGGCGAAAGGGTCCTCCACTCTTCGGTATCAACACCATCACCCTCTCAAATCATCATTAGTGCAGTCACCACCTCGAAGACGGCGACCATTATCATTGCTACCATCGCTGACACATTCATTAGTATTACTGACATCGACAGCCCCCGACCACCACTAGGCGTGTGAACCTGATCATAGTCAAAGTGTCTATTACCTATGTTTGCACTATTACTACCATCACCCACCTTCCGACTCAACAACGTCATTGACTGTTTTTCACCCATCAATACAAACCTCATTATCATCTCAAGACGGCAGTCACTATAACCAAGACGCCATTAATTCTTTTTTCTTGCCAGTAAAGCATCTAACCTATATTGGTAGCAGATTATTTAGAGCCAGAAAATATTTTTATTTCAATTTCTTTTTTTAGATAATAATTATATAGTGATGCAAGTTTTACTAATTAACCCATAGCTGGGGAAGAATAGGTTAATTCGTATCGTTCTATTTGCGCGTAAGTGAATATAACAAACCCTACAGGAATTGGAACTCGGCTCTCCGATTAACAATCCTGAGCCATTATCCATTACACCACCCGCACATCCACACTTACAGCACCTGGCATTCTCAAGCGGTCACCCATACTGACCAGGCTAGACGTTGCTCCTACGAAACTGTATTCCTGGACAGCTTTTATATCTTTATCCCCTAATGAACTTCTGCGAAACGTTACATCTGAACATTACCTTGATATTATTTCTGTCCATTTTATTTCTACTTTGTAACGTTACATACATATATATATATATATATATATTTAAATAAGATTTTTTTTTATGATACAGAATTTAACGATATCTAGGAAAAAACAAAATTTATATGGCATTTTTTTTAAAAATCTAAAAAAGAACAACCGGTTTCGGCCCAGGATTTATCAAGTTTATTTTCTGGGATATTAAAAATATATAAGCGTGCAAATTAAATTAATATAACGAATGGAAGAAAAAAAAATGAATTTCAAGAAAAGTAGAGTCCAATAACATTCAGACCTAGTAAGCATTCTCTCTGTTTATAAAGGGAAGGCCCACGGGATCTGATATGCAAGGACTCTAGAACCTTGAGGTGATATGAGGAGGGGGACATAGATGAAATCGAAAAACGGTCCGCACTAAAATCAAACACACAATCCTGCTATTTATTACATTGCTCTGCAATAGAAGAGCCAGAAGTATTGGTTAGTTGGCTTTTCCTGGCATCCGGATTCAAAATCCTGTGGAGTAAATGTTTTATTCTCAAATCCAAATGTTGGGACGTCCTCCCTATTTAGAAGACTCCACAACTACACATATATTGATAAATCACTGAATTAACATGAGGGGCGGGTGCGAGGACTTCCTTACGAATGGAAGAGAAAACAGGACGGGTTACAAATATTACCTGAACATTAGCCGAAAAATAACAGCCATTAATCGCACGCGAAATTTATCTAGATAAAGCCTCACCCACTGTACCAATAAATGGAAGACGCAAATGAACGGGACATTTTTCAACAAAATGCGACTTAACCCTATGAAATTTATTAATGACATCATGGACAACGGAGTCCAAAACATCCAAAGGATAATCCGTTTAAGAAAGACATTCGGATTACTAACACGAAAGCAGAAAATGTTTCATATCGAGAATTTTTGACACTGAAAAACATAAGGAAAAAATTAATTATTTTTAATAATATGTGGAAATCTCCGCTTTTACCTGAAGACGGTCGCGAGACCAGAAACACGTGTAGTAAAATTATGGAAAACAAAGCAAAATATTTTTTTCTAAATAAATCCACATTACAACCAAAAACGTTTGCGGCACCTCTCTTCTCTTCTTTTTAATATACATACTTTTCTCTCGTTGGGACCACTATAACCTCTCTCTCTTATATATATATATATATATATATATATATATATATATATATATATATATATATATATTATGAAATGGATTAAGTCCAACAATTATTTAATGCATTTCTGTTTATACGTTATTTTAGGAAATATAAAATGTATCTATTAAGATGACGTAAAAAAAAGATATATAAGACTCCTTATTGTTATCCGGTGTGGGAGGCGGGGAGCGATCCAGCGTGCAGCACCTTTGGAATGTGCCTGAAAACCATACCACGGGTTGACCCAAGCCTTGTGAATGAAATTGCGTGGATGGGACCCTTGTTGCCGTCGATAGCTGTGCTAGAACGATGTCACAAGTCCGCATGTATGGTCACAAGAGATACTTGCGTTTGGCCAAAGGATGTAACTATCTCATTCTCCATCGAAACTTTGAGTTCATTAATGCTACCCCTAATTATGCAAGAGCATAATTCTTTTAGGAGAAAATACATTGAAAACTGAATAACATTATTACCAACTATAAACACACGCGACTAAAATCATTATCTTACATAACCATCTTTCTTTGAATCCATTCTTAAAGAATCTAACTTATATATCAATCTAATATAAAGAATATATACTTAAAGAAGATCAAATACAGATTGGTATCATGTGACAACTTCGTTGCGCTGGCTAACCACAGAAGGTGAAGACATTAGAACTCTCACTAAACAGACACACATACACAATTACGAATACAGATTACCATCCGATACCCACTTAGACATACAAGAATCTTCACAGACTTACATACATATGGAATTATCTAGTTTTAATACACGTGGCACGAGTGTGACCAATGAGAAGTGACCTAAACAAAATTGAAAATATCAGGGTTTTCTGTCTTTTTGTCTGTTTTCTCTCAATTTCTGACGAAGCTTTAATTAATGTAAAACATGTCAGATCAATATACGCTTCCCATTTGTGGGTTTTATTTTATCATCCTGTCGGATTCTGATCCATATTTGATCTGCATTTGATCTTTAACTCACACACTCAGACACACACGCATATATATATTAGGTTGTTGGAAAAATAATGACGTAATAATGTCGTTTTTTGACATTAAAAAATACGTCAAAAAACGACATTATTACGTCATTATTTTTGCCCCAACATAATATGTATATATATATATATATATATATATATATATATATTGTCATCCACAGACAGACTGTTTCACTGTATCACAGCTCATCAGTGTAGCTACACACACACACACACACACACATATATATATATATATATATTATTTATTATAATTTTTTCATATAGACAAAAGCAATATGCTCACTACAAAGATGCAACTTCGTTTCAGTGCATTTAAAATTTCACTTCAACACATTCTGTATCTTACCTGTCGATGTGCAATTTTAAATGCACTGAAACAAAGTTGCATCTTTGTAGTGTGTAAATTGCTCTTATCTATATGAAAAAATTATTATATATATATAAATAATTATTGCTTTACTATGGGTGTTGAGTTCTCTTTGAATTAATGCTGTAAACGTTAGAATTTATATATTATTTTCGTTCTCATTACATTCGAATATATATATATATATATATATATATATAGATAATATTAGTGGTAAACATACATATATATGCAAAAAAAACAAAACATGTCCATGGAATATTAGTGTTTAAGCCTTGTTATTATATATATATATATATATATATATATATATATATATATATATATATATATATATAATATTGTGGAGGCATGTTGATGGATATTAGTTTGGATTCAAATCGAGTTCGTTACATTCACTTATTTGGAAATATACTTGGGAAAGTTATGAATTCATATCGTCTCCCTCCCCATCTACGGGTAAATAGCAAGACAGACTGGTGTTAGGTAGCAAATGGAGAACTTTGTATTCGAAACCTCAGGAATATCGTATTTGTGAAATAGGGTTTGCACCAATTCTCTGTATTCGATTTTTGCCAAAAGTGTAGTTGGTCCAGCACAGGCCCTCACCACTATATAATCTAATCATATGTACGAGTAGACTGGTTGTTGGTTCCAAGTACTGAGCTGATGGGCCCTCATACGTCCAAATCGACGTGAGAGTCAAGTAGATATAAAACAAATGATATATAATTAAGAACATTGAACACGTAATTAACCAACTGAATAACTGCGAGCTAAGAAATGATATACAAACATCCCGTCGCAAGAAAATATTGATTAGCGATAAAAACCCTATAAGCACACGCAGATATACAGAAAGAAAAAAAAGGGAAAGAAGACACGATGAGCGGAGGGAGGGAAGGTTAAGGCTATGCATGCATATATATATAGAGAGAGAGAGTAAGAGAGAGAGAGAGAGAAGGGGGAGAGAGAAAGAAAGAGAAAAAGAGAGAGAATGGAGGTTAGGATTATACACGCATACAAAGTGAGAGAGAGAAAAAAAGAAAGAGAGAGATTGGAGATTAATATTATACACATAAAAAGAGAGAAGTGGGAGTGAGAGAAAAAAAGAGAGAGTGAGAGTGAAATGGAAGATTACTGCTAAACACGCATACATAGAGTGAGAGAGAGAGAGAGAGAGAGGGAGAGGGAGAGATAGAAAAAGAAAAAGAGAGAAAGAAAGAGAGTGATTGGAGGTTAAGGTTATACACACATACAGAGAGAGAGAGAGAGAGAGAGAGAGATAAAGTGGAAAAGAGAGGGAAGTAGAGAAATCGGAGCTTAAGGCTATACATATATATATATATATATAGAGAGAGAGAGCTTGCGAGAGAGAGAGAGAGAAAGAAAGAAAGAGAAAAAGAGAGAAAGAAAGAAAGTGATTGGAGGTTAGGGTTAAACACACACACAAAGAGAGAGAGAGAGAGAGAGATGAAGTGAAAAAGAGAGGGGAGTAGAGAAATGGGAGCTTAAGGCTATACATATATACAGAAAGAGAGAGAGAGAGAAAGCTAGCGAGAGAGACAAAGAAACAGAGAAAGAGAAAAAGAGAGAAAGAAAGAGGGTGATTGGAGATTAAGGTTATACACACATACAGAGAGATAGAGAGAGTGATAAGGTGAAAAAGAGAGAAAGAGAGATCAATAGGAAGTTAGAGTTATACACATATACAGAGAGAGGGAGAAATAAAGAGGGGTAGTTTAGGGTTATGCAGATATGCCAATAATAAGAGTGAGAAAGAGAATGACAGTGAGAGAGAGAAAGAGAGAGACGATTTCGCTCATGCACACATACAAAGAGAGCGAAAGAAAAAGAAAGAGGGAGAGAGGTGGTTATAATTATACACTCATAGAAAGAGTGAGAGAAAGAAAAAGAGACAGGAAGAGGGGGAAAGAGAAAGAGAGAGAGAGAGAGGTCATGCAAGGTAAGGGGAGGTAGTGTTGTAAACCCAGCCACTCAAAGAGGATACTGTACGATCGAATGAGCAGTAAAAGTTTGTGACTGTCTCAAAGGTTTCACATCTTTACAGGACATAACCCCCAATCACTGCCAAGATCGTGCGAAATGGCTGCTTTTTCTTCTCTTTATTTCTTTATTCCCATTCGCCTTCATTTTTTCATTGTTTTTGTTTTATTTGATTTCTTTTTGCAGTCATTAAATCCTATGTCAACAACAACAGCAACAACAACAGCAACAACAACAACAACAACAACAACAACAGTATGGTCTGTTGGCGATGACAAAAGCTTGTGTTATAATATGCCCATGTGGTAACGTCATTGGAGCCCTCTAAATCTGGCGGGAAAGGAGAACGACTTGATAGCCACTTACGCTCCACATACAGTCACACCTTCGACTTGTTTCGACTTTTTTTATTTTATTCTCGCTGTTGTCCACGTTATCGTCTCATTTTCTTCTTTTTCTTCTTTCTTTTCTCTTTCCTTTAATCTACATTATTTGTTCCTCTCTTTTTTTTTCTGCCCGTTATCGACGTGCATCTGTTTTGTTCAATTTCCTTTAAATTGCCGTCGTCCTCCTCCTCCACCCCCTTCTTCTTCTTCTTCTTCTTCTTCTTCTTCTTCTTATTATTATTATTATTATTATTACCGTCTTTTTTCTTCTTTTCATCTTCTTTTGCATACGTTTCGCTTTGTCTTCTTTCTTCCTTCTTGTTGACTTCTTCATACTCTTCTTTTTTCTTCTTCTTCTTCTTCTTCTTCTTCGTTTTCGTCTTCTTTTTCTTTGCATTATGTGTCTCTTCGTCTTCTTTTTTTCTTTCTTCTTGGGGATGTTTCTTTTCCTGTTCTGTTTCTTCTTTTTTGTTTTCTTCGTATTACGCTTCTCTTCGTCAACTTTTTTCCTGCTTGTTGCTAATATTTGCTTTTCACTCTCTTTCTTGATGTTGTTGTTGTTGTTGTTCTTCTTCTTCTTCTTCCTCCTCCTCCTCCTCGCATTATGTCTCTTTTCGTCTTCTTTTTCCTTGTTGTTGACCTTTTCTTTTTCCGCTCATTCTACGTTTTCTTCGTCCTCTTCTTCTTCTTTGCATTACGTCTCTCTTCATCTTTTTTCTTCTTGTTGCTGACGTTTCCTTTTCTCTTTCTTTCACTTTGTGTTTGTTACTTTGTTCGTTTCTTTCTTTCTTTCTTTTTCACCTTCTTCTTCTGGTTTCTACTTCTCCTCCTTCTTTACTTCGTACTCCTAACTCATCCTTTTTTTCTTTTCTTTTTGCAATATCCTTATTCTATTTTTTCGTAGATGCGTATAAAATATGCGTATAAAATATGCGTATAAAATATGCGTATATATTTATCACTTATTTTTTTCAGTTACACATTATTTGTGAAGATCACCTTGTCATATCCTTATTTGTCTGCTGAGATGGACCTTAGTGGGTCAAGGGCCGTCAGGTGAATCACATGAATTTGTAGAGATGGGTGCAAGCCTTTTCTCTTTTTTATAGGCTTGGGTTGACTGGAGAAAAAAAGGAAAGTCAAGCAAGGCTGGAATGGATAGAAAGAGGATGTTTTTGGTAAAGAATCAAGGAGTGCGTCATGCATCCTGATTTTAAATGTCTTTTATTTTGGCTAAATCTTGAATGAAATGAGAAGGTTGTGTAGCAGTACGACAAGAAGGAACATAAAAAGAACTGGAAAAGGATATGACGAGAAATAATGAAAATAACAACGGAAGAAACGAAAGAAAGAATTAAAAAAAAGAAGAAGAACGAGAAAGAAAGAAAATAATGAACGGGGAATAAAGTGAATAAAGATTGAAAGAGAAGGAAAATAAGAAGGAAATATGAATAAGAATTGAAGAAAACTGAACAACGATAAGGAAAGCTCGAAAGAAAAAGCAGGAAAAACGATAAAGAAATTATAAATATATATATGTATATATATATATATATATATATATATATATATATATATATATATATATATATATATATAAACAAAGAATTAGGGCGAAATAAAGAAGGATAAAGTAAGAATGAACGAGGGAGAATTAAAGAAGAGGAATGAAAGACGAATGAAGAAATTAAGAAGCATACAGAAAGAAAAACAAAGAACAAAGAAAAGAGGAATAAGAAATGAAAAATTAAATAAAGAAAAAACGAGAAGGACGAAATAAAGGAGAACTAGAAAGAGAAAAAAAAGCAGAAGGAATGAAAACAGAAAAAGGAAATAAAGAAGAGCGATAAAGAAAAAGAAATAGAGAAAGAAGAAAAAAGGATAAAATTGAAAGAAAGAATGCGAAGGAATGAAAAGAAAGAGAGCCATAGAAAAAGAGAAAAGAATGAGAAGAAAAGAAGAACAAAGAAAGAAGAATGAGACAAAAAAGTGTGGAAGACAAAAGAACATGAAAGAGAAAAGGGAGAAAAAAACAAAATAAAAAAGAGAAAGAAGAAAAGAAAGAACGAAAGAAAGCACGAACGAAAAGAGAAAGAAAGAACGAAAGAAAGGATGAAAGAAAGAAAAAAAAGAAAAGAAGAAAGAACGAACGAAAAAAACGAAAGAAAGCAAGAACGAAAAAGAGAAAGAAATAATGAAGAAAGAAAGAAAAAAGAAGGAAGAAAGAACGAAAGAAAGCAAGAACAAAAAGAAAGAATGAAAGAAAGAAAGAAAAAAGAACGAAAAGAGGAGAAATAAAGAAAGAAAGAAAGAAAGAAAGAAAAAAGATAGAAAGAAAGAAAGAAAGAAAGAAAGAAAGAAAGAAAAAAGATAGAAAGAAAGAAAGAAAGAAAGGGAGGGAGGAAGGAAGGAAGGAAGAAAAGATGGAAGGAAGGAAGAAAGAAAGAAAGAAAGAAAGAACGAAAGAAAGTAAGAACGAAAAATAGAAAGAAAGAAAAAAAGGAACGAAGGAAGAAAGAAAGAATGAAAGAAAGAACGAAAGAAAGCGAGAACGAAAAAGAGAAAGAAAGACCGAAAGAAAGAAAGAAAAACAGAAAGAACGAAAGAAAGCGAGAACAAAAAAAGAGAAAGAAAGAACGAAAGAAAGAAAGAAAAACAGAATGAAAGAAAGAACGAAAAAAAGCGAGAACGAAAAAGAGAAAGAAAGAACGAAAGAAAGGCTAAAACAAAGAAAGAACAAAAGAAAGAAAGAACAAATGAAAGAAAGAAACATAGAAAGAAATACAAAAGCATGGTACTATTTATTCATTAGCTTGAAATTAGATTAACATCAACATTCTTCAGGAAGTTTTAAACGGATTTATTTTGTTAATCTTTTTTTATTGGCGGAATCAGGGTCAGATGTTTAAGAATGAGATCTTAAAAAGACGATAAACAACAAAATATCCCAACTAGTACTTGTCGTAAACGTCAAAATATAACTTTCAATGACAGACATTTTTAATTCATTGCTCGAGATTGTGATTGTTGTGTATTTTCGTCTTTATTTTATTCACATACAGTTGCACATCATCAAAGCTGAATTTAACCCTTAAACAGCGAACATCATTAATTGATTGTTTTTATTGGTGATCAGCAAATACGATCAATTCAAGATTTAAACTTTTTGTTTCCGCCGATACGGATATCATTCATTTAGGATTCAAGTCTAAATGACTAATTGGCAATTCTTGGATTCAAGAGGTTACATCATTTCTTGGAGTATTTGCCTGCAAATAAAAATGCAAGAACAAGCCAATGTCAGTGCTGTGCCAAGAGGCAGACTTCTGGCAAAATACTAACAACTTGATACAAAGAATGCAAAAGTTAATTGGGCATAAAATGTTTCAAAGTTTAGCATACATTTTGAGAAATAAATAATAAAACCCTAAAATTTAGGAACAAACCATTTGTTTTTATTTCAGTTCTTTATTTTTATTATAATAAAAAGTGTTAAAGTATAATTTTTATAGATAACTGAATTTATTTACACTATTTACATTGTTTGGGCTATTGTCCCCATCTTTATTGTCATATTCAAGACGTTTCGACCGTTGTAAGCTCTGGACTTCTTCAGGAGATATAGGTTGGAATTTCGAACCGAATTTTTTATTTAATCTACTGAGAGATATTGTTCTAGTTCCACGTGCCGTGCCTTTTCTGCATATCCCAGTAGCAGTTATTTCTCTTTAGCAACTCAACTTTCCATTTTTTTTCTCTTCTAAGGTTGGAACACGAGTTAACATTAACACTTAAACAGCTGGAATCATCAATTGATTATTTTTATGCAGATATCATCTATTGATGATTTAAACTTTTTGTTTCCATCGATCCGGACATCATTTATTCAGGGTTCTAGTCTAAATGACTAATTGGCAATTCTTGGATTCAGGAGGTTACATCATTTCTTGGAGTATTTGCCTGCAAATAAAAATGCAAGAACAAGCCAATGACAATGCTGTGCAACAGGCAGACTTCTGAGAAAATGGTAACAACTTGGTGCTAAGAATCCACAACTTCATTGAGCATGAAATATTTCAAAGAATATTGTTGGAAAAATAACTAAATAAAAAACAGAAAATTTAGGAACCCGACATTTGCTTTATTTTCAGTTTTTCTTTATTTTTCATAATAAAAAAGTTAAAATATTTTAGTTTTTTTTTAAAAATATAATTAAAGCAAAAATATGCATAAAAGCTACTCTATAAAAGAAATAATATTTTATCTTGTTTTTTTAAAACTCGTTTGGTGTTTTAGGGGTAAACACATTTTTAGCAGCAGATCCCTTCAGCAAAAATTTATATATGGAATAGATAACATCAATGGTAACTATTTCAAGATCGACCATTGAAAATGAAAGCCATTTGAGTAAATAATAAACACATGACAACGACATTAATTCACGTCTTTAGTGTAAAGCATTTTTATATTTTCAACATTTATGAACCGGAAAATCCAACAAAATAAAGATGCCGTTCCCATAACATATCTTCAAAGAGTATCATACACTTAAAATCTTCAAGGAGTATCACACTGTTAAAATCATCAAGGAGTATTATACTAATAAATTTTCAAGGTGTATCGTACTCTGAAATGTTCCAAGGAGTATCATACTTTTAAAATCTTTAAGGAGTATCGTACTCTTAAAAAGCATCAAGGAGTATCATACTATTAAAAGCTTCAAGGTGTATTGTGCTGTTAAAATCTTCAAGGAGTATCACACTTTTAAAAATTTCAAGGAGCATCATTACAAATTTCAAGAAAAAAGTACTGTTGAAAGCTTCAAAGAGTATTATAATGCTACAATTTTCAAGGAGTATCGTACTGTTAAAATCTTCAAGGAGTAGTAACTGTTAAAAATTTCAAGGTGCATTGCATTCTTAAAAGATCCACGGAGTATCGTACTGTTAAAAGATTGAAGCTGTATCATCGTGTTACAAATTTCAAGGAGTATCGTAGAGTTAAAATCTTCAAGGAGTATCGTACTGTTAAAAATTTCAAAGAGTATCATTATTTTAAAAGTTTAAAGGAGTATGTTACTGTTAAAATCTTCAAGTAGTATTATATATATATATATATATATATATATATATATTATATTATATTATAACAAACCCAACTAGAATTCGAACACTGCACTCCGATTTCTCAATATATGAATAATGACGAAGGAAACTTTTTTTTACCAACACGGTTCGTCCTCTGATGGACTTCATCCAGGCAAATGTAAGGAGTTTATTTTGCAACAATAAAATATAAAGAGAAAAAAAGATTTCCTTTTATATTTATTCCTATTGTCTTTTCACGGGGACACATCGACGTGGTGTAATAGGTAGCAAGCTTGTCCCGCTAAAATAATTACGACTAAGTAGTGAGTTCGATCCATACTTCCGCCCTTTGGACACGTCTTAGCTATGCCTAGAAAATCATTAGGGCACTTCGACGTGGTATAAGGATTAAAAAGTGTTGTCCCGCTAGAAGAATTATGACTGAATAGTAAGTTCGATCCTCACTGGGTGTCCCATACTTGCGCTACGCTAAGAAAATCGCCATATTGTTTTTTTACAGATTTATTTTATTCATATTTGGATTTTTACTCTCTCTCTCTTTCTTCCTCCCCCCAACACACATAAACAAAAGCGCGTGGGAGTGACCCTTACTCGTCCTAGTAGGATTTCAGTCCTTCTCAAATCACCCACCTGAGCAATGACTGCCTGATCAAGAATTTGCTTAGTTGTGTCACCCTTTGCATATGGCTTGCTTACGTCGTCGTCGCGAGGGAGACAATACGAAGGAGATATTGAAGCCCCGACACTGAGGGCTGGTTCTGTGAATTAAATATTTTGTGTGTGTGTGTGTGTGTGTTTTAAGTTGAATATGCGCACAAGTGTTTTTAAAACTAGATTCTTCCTTTTCAGTATCGCTGCTTTCCTTATATTATAATTTCTACTCAATTATCTGATGCATTTTGTACGTAAGTAACGTAAATAGATGACTGCTATAGTGTAAAGCGCAGATAGCTAGCTAGATAGATAGATATGAACAGACTGAGATAGATAGATAGATAGATAGATAAGGAAGAGACTGCGATAGATAGATAGATAGATAGATAGATAGATAGATAGATAGATAGATATGAGCAGACTGAGATAGATAGATAGATAGATAGATAATGAAGAAGAGTGAGATAAATAGATAGATAGATAATGGATAAAAGTGAGATCGATAGATAGATAATGAAGACGAGTTAGGTTGAGAGATAGATAGTGATATAATGCAAACGAGTGAGATAGATAATGAAGACATGTTAGATAGATTGATAGATAGAGAGAGATAATGAAAAAGTGTAAGACATAATGAAGAATAGATAGATAGATAGATAGATAGATAGATAGATAGATAGATAGATTTTTTACAGTAAGGTTCACCCTGTACAAGGCTTGGGGCCGCTCAAGGTAGTGGATTATGGACAGGAAAAGAAGATAACAGTTAACTTTCGACTTGAACAAGTTAAGTTTGAAGTGATGGGGAAACATTCTCTTGAAAGAAGCTGTTCGAATGGAACTTCCTTCTCGCCGAACGTGAATAAGTGTGGTTTCTTACTATATAAGTGACATGGCGGGTCCCAGACGTGAAGGTCAGACTTGTTGGAACCAGAAGATGCAGTTCGTTCGAACACTTTCCAAGGTAGTATCGATGGAGAAGTGGGAGACTCGCTATATCTTGTCTGTAAGAGATAAGTTGGAGGGTGGAAAATAATCTTCTGCAAAAAGAAAGAGATAGACAGAGATAGATAGATAGATAGATAGAGAGAGAGAGAGAGAGAGAGAGAGAGAGAGAGAGAGAGACGAAAAAAGGGGAGGGAAAATAGAAGAAAATGAAAGGGGAATGCAGTGTAAAGAGAATGATAGAGAAAAGAAAGAAAGAAAGAAAAAAGAAAGAAAGAAAAAAAGAAAAAAGAAAGAAAGAAAGAAAAAAGAAAGAAAGAAAAAAGAAAGAAAAAAGAAAGAAAAAAGAAAGAAAGAAGTAAAGAAAAAGAAAGAACGAAAGAAAGAAAAAGAATGAAAGAAAGAAAGAAAAAGAAAGAAAGAAAAAGAAAAAGAAAGAAAAAGATAAAAAAGAAAGAAAAAAGAAAGAATGAAAGAAAGAAAAAAGAAAAAAGAAAGAAAAAAGAAAGAAAGAAAAAAGAAAGAAAGAAGCAAACGAACAAACAAAAAGGAATGTGTAAGACGAAGATACAAGAAATAATAGGAAAGTGAAAGAGTGAAAAAGAAAGAAAGAAAGAAAAAAGAAATGAGAAATAAGAGAATGGAGAAATAAAAGGCAAACGAATGAAAGAGAAGAGGAAGAAAAAAGAAAGAGATAATGACAGAATAAAAAAGAAAAGGGAGAAAAGGAAAAAAGAAAGAAATTAAAGAAAGAAATGGATAGAGAGATGATAGAAAAAAGAAAAAGAGATAGGAAAGCAAAAGAAAAGAGAGAAAGAGAAAGACAAACAGGTCGAGAGAAATTAGAGAGAGGGAAGGAGAGGGAAGAAGAATGGAGAGAAAGAGAGAGAGAGAGAGTGTGTGTGAGAGAGAGAGAGAGAAAAAGAGAGAGAGAGAGAGAATCTGTTTACGCAATCTGAAATGTTTCAGACAGGTTCCCGCAATGAAATTAACGCGTCGCATGAAAATAAATGTAATTGATTTCGCTATTCAGACAAATGCCTTTTGCTTGTCGACCATTTACATTTCAATTCTGCTGGTAAAAAGTCTTAAGCGATCGATCGGGTGGGATACGGGTGTAATGCAGAGGTCAATGAGTGCATCAAGTGCTAATAATGACGCCATTGATTACAAACGATCCAATCAAAAGGGCGAGCACTGGGGCTTTCTCCCGAAGAAGAAGACGAAGTAGGAAAATAATCAGACGTAATAGAAGAAAAGAAAGATGAGATGAAAGTAGGGGGGGCGGGCGATAAAAGGGGGAATTAAATAGTCAGATAAAAAAGGGATTTTTTTGAAGGAGAAAAACAATTATAATTTTGAGAAGGATTAAAAAAGAGGGGAAAACGTGAGTAAAAATAGGCAACTTATGGAGAATTGAAAGAGATAAGGAAGAGAAAGCAATATTTAGATAGATAGATAATGGAGAAAAGTGAAATATATATATATATATATATATATATATATATATATATATATAGAGAGAGAGAGAGAGAGAGAGATAGATAGATAAAGAAGATGAGTGGGATAATTAATGAACAATAGATAGATATATAGATAGATAATGAAGAAAAGTGAGATTATGAAGACAAGTTAGATTGATAGAGAGAGAGATAAAATATCAACAATTCAACTCGAGAGAGACAGAGAGAGATAGACAGATAAACAGAGAAAGTGATATATATATATATATATATATATATATATAGATAGATAGATAGATAGATAGATAGATAGATAGATAAGGAAGAAAAGTGAGATTATGAAGACAAGTTGGATAGAGAGATAAAATATCAACAATTCAACTAGAGAGAGACAGACAGACAGAGAAAGTGTGAGATAGATAGATAGATAGATAGATAGATAGATAGATAGATAGATAGATAGATAACGTTCACAGCTGACATGAGGTGGAAACACTACATTGAATCCATCGCTAGATCAGCTGCTAAGAGAGTCGATCCACTGTGTCGGATGAGACAATTTTTATCTCTGGAATCTATCTTTCATATTTATAAGTCTACCATTTGTCCATGCTTAGAATATTACCGTCGCAGATGGTCCGGTGTCCCTGCTATTTTCCTGGAGCTCCTTGATAAGATACAAGTATTATTATTCCTTATCTAGCTGCTCGGCTTCAGTTACTTGCCCACTGCCGTAAGGATGACTCCCAGTGCCTTTCATGGTAATTGTTCGTGTGAGCTCTTCGGATTGCTACTTAGACTGGCGACGTGATCCCATCAATTTACAGTTGAGCTAGCTAAATGCCGCCGGAACTTCTATGCTAACAATTTCTTATCACACACTTCTCGCTTGTGGAACTACTGCCTGTCTCTATTGTTTTCAAGAAACTTTAATCTGCAAAAATTTGAATACAATGTCAATCGCTATCTCTTCCACACATTAATAATATTTCTGTTCCTAATTCCTCCAAAGTCCGTCACACTTTGCGTGCTAGTGGCTGTATTGCCTTACTTGGGGTGATACCGATTATATATATATATATATATATATATATATATATATATATATATACATTATATATATATATATATATATATATATAATGTGTATGTATATATATATATATATATATACATACACATTATATATATATACATATATATATAATGTGTATGTATATATGTATATATATATATATATATATATATATATATATATATATATATGCAATTTTATATGCATTATTTATATATTATATTCCCCAGTCTTTGACACTAATTCCAAGAATTTTCAGGTTCTGCTTAACGGCGTCCTTGAAATGTTCCATGAGTTTGCGTCCGGGCGCTTATCAAGAGTGAGCTCTCCATAAAACAGGTGCTCAGGGAATCTTTCATCTTTCCTCCTCTTCAAATGCCCTGCCCAACGCAGTTGATTGTGAATGAGCAGTTTCTCAATGTTAGGTCTTTTGGCCTGTTGCGGAACAGCTATGTCTGGGTTGAAAAACTGTCCATTTGGAGTTTAAGATACGCCCAAGTGACGATATATATGTTACGCTCAGCAGCCATGAGATCGGAGATGACTTTGCAAACCAGCCTCGCTCTTGCATAACTTTTTACATATGTGACACACGAAAAACTTTTGCAGAGTCTTGAAAATGTCCGTTCAGCGCAACGTCAAACCTGCAAATTTTATCACAAAAACTGGCATACGTACTCTGCAGGTTCATTAGGAGGAACATTTACGTAGTCGGTATTTGAATATTAATATCGATATCGCTGGATAGCAAATCCAGTACAAGATAGAAAGCCCTTCCCACAGATGTTAGATATAGACTGAATATCTCTATACAATTGAACAGGTATCAGCAGTTTAGAGACTTTGAATTATTTCTAGTCAATTTTGACCATTTCTTAGTTCTTAATGTCGCCGGAACATCTATGCTAACAATTTCTTATCCCGCACTTCTCGCTTGTGGAACCACTGCCTGTCTCCATTGTTTTCAAGAAACTTTAATCTGCAAACATTTGAATAAAATGTCAATCGCTATCTCTTCCTCTAATAATATTTCTGTTCGTAATTTCTCCACACTCCGTCAGCCTTTGCGTGCTAGTGGCTGTATTGCCTTACTTAGGGTGATATCGATTGTATATATGTATATTTTGTAAAAAACAAAAAAACAAAAAACAAAAAACTATGATCAACACGAAGTCATCATCAACAAGAATTTGAGCGTATTGGCTGTTGTTCAAACTGGGGATCACATCAGATTACAAGCTCCCTCTCAGAAATTGTAACTAATGTCTGTTTTTAGATTCGATTTCAAATTGCTTTAACAGTACTTTATTTTTATGGATGGTTTGTCCCATTATATGACTTCTCTTTAAAATGATTCCTTCTTCTCAGAATTCAGCGGAAATATATACCTGCTAGTCATTTAAAGAAATCTTATGAAAGTTGTATTAGGTTGGTGCAAAAATAATGACGTAATAATGTCGTTTTTTGACGTATTTTTTTAACGTCAAAAAACGACATCATTACGTCATTATTTTTGCACCAACCTAAAAGTTATTTTTATGGTCTCTACATGTAAATTAAGCGGTTTATTATTTACATCTGGTCTAATGTCCTCAACATTATTAATATTATTATTTCAAGACTTCGACCGTTGTGCCTTCTCCAGGTGCCTGTCGATCATCGTGACCTAAATAGAATTTCGAACTAAACCCTAAATTTCATTTACGATTTTAGATTCTTCTAGTTCCGTAATCGGAAGGATATCTGTTTCTTTAAATCAGTATCACCCCAAGGAAAGCAGTAAAGTCACTAAGACAATGATTACAACATCGTTTCGTGAATTTCATGGCAAAGTACTTAAGAGTCCCAGACGGATACTTTCATATCTGCTCAAAGGGTATCAAAATGTAAACAAATGACATCACACATTATGAAATGGACAAATTCCGACAATTATTTTACACTTGGATACGCTTTGAGGAGATATGAATGTACGTGAGAGATTCATGGAAGATTGAAGTTTAAAGGCAGTAACACCGACCTTCATAACCGAACGCTACTTTGTGGGCAAATATGGCACGTCAGGCTTTATGACAGTTCCGTATAGGATACAGGTTCGATTCCTGTCGGAGGACGCATATTTTCTATGAAAATTTCTCGGACATTCAATGCGGTAAATGTTGTTTAATACTGTTTATTATAAACAGAATATTTACTTAAATATTTGTATGTATAAAAAGAATGTATAAACATAAAAATGTCTTAAAATGATTGTCAGACTTTGTCCATTTCATAATATTTCTGTATCTATCTATCTATCTATATATATATATATTAAAGAAATTTTTTATGTTTAACATTCTTTTTATAGATACAAGTATTTAAGTAAATGCTCTGTTTATAATAAATAGTATTAAATAACATTTACCGGCCTGAATGTCCGAGAAATTTTCATAGAAAATATTCGTCCTTTGACAGGATTCAAATCAATAAATTGTCGGACTTTGTCCATTTCTTAATATATATATATATATATATATATATATATATATATATATATATATATATATATATGGCAATACGAGCACTGGTAAAAATGGTTCTGTATCTATCGATCTATCTATCTATCTATCTATCTATATATATATATATATATATATATATATATATATATTGCAATACGAGCACTGGGAAAAATGGTTACTGAAGACATTAGGTTTATAGGACACATGGCACAGTGGATAAAGACGTTGGTTAGATCCATTGACAAGGCCCAAGAGTTCTAATGCCCGGTTAAGGCAGTGGAGAATTTCCAGAGGGAAAATTAACAGGAGATAGCTGATAGCTGACATCCATGGCACGTGGATGGCGATGGGACATTTTATATATTCCTATAAATATTATATTAAGTGGGTTGTTGGCCTCCCATATTTTTAGAAACTTCACCTTCCAGGACCAACGACTGTTGTAAAACTCATTCAGCATAAAAACGGCCTCATAAATGAAAAAAAAAACGAATCTTTTATACTATGGTTTTCTTTTTTCTGAGTATGTTCATTCCGAATGTGTGGCATTTAGTAAGTGATGATTTGGATGAAGAAAGATTTGTTCTTATGGTGAATGAATCAATTGTAAGAATGAATGGATCGTGAATCAGATTAGCTTGGTTTAGGGTCGTCAGTAAAGAGCAACCTTTCCCCCTCTTCCACTACGGCCTTGTGCCACAAATATGTTTTTTCATGTTAAATAAAGCTGGGATCAAAGTCTCATATGTTTTACAGCAGCAGACAGCTGTCCCAAGTCCCAGCTGCAGAAGTTCCAAGCAACTATCATCAACAGCTCCAGTTTGCCTTCGGCCGCCGCTCCAGCTGGCCAGATATCACCTTCAGGGACCCCAGCTGCAGCCAGCCATCCTCGTTGGCAACAACGAAATGCGATAGACTGTCCTTTTCAGGACAACACTTTTCAATGACTACCAAAATTGTCAATCAAAGTACAACGTTCTTCCTCTCTATATATTACATTAAATCTATCGACAAAAGTGAGGTTACAGTGCCCCCCTTATACTTTACATGTACAGGCGGGGGAGTGCACTGCAATCTTAGACTTTAATCCCAGGCTTTATTTAACATGAAAATACATGTTTGTGGCACAAAGCCGTAGTGAAAGTAAGGGAAAGTTGGTCGTCACTGACAATCCTAAACCAAGCTAATCTGACCTTCAAAAAGTGTTGGTTCTGCACAAAGCCTTCACCACTATAAGGAAATCTCATGTGCTGGTATCGTTTGTTCGTGGACTGCTCTTCTCCAGTTGGGTCATTCTGAAGCTTCCGTCTCCAAATTTACCAGATCAGTTTCTGTCCTCAGCAAGGTGTTTCTGAGCTGATCATTGAATCGAGGACGTGGGACTCCACATGCTCTTAAGACAGGTGCGTGGTTCAAGAAGAGTATTTGCTTGAGTAAGTGAATGACTGGCATCAGAATAAGGTGTCCGGCTTTTCAAAGTCAGTGTCGAGTCAAAATGGTTTCGACGCTGTCCATCACACAAACACATTTAATAGACAACATTTATTTATTAAGATATCGTATTTTCCGTAAAAGACATTAATTTACCATGTAATCTTATTTGAATGTGTTCGTCCTTAAAAGATGATATTGTATGACGCAAACTTATTTAAAATTGTTTGGTTATGTTATGATGTTGATTTGGGGTCAGTAGAGACAAACGCCAAATAACACGTAACAATAAAAAGGGTTTTAATAGGCTGGTAAAAAGGTACAGAAATCGTCTGAGTAGTCAATAACTAGCTCAGCTAAGAACTTTTCTGTCTTTCTGTCTTTTTCATGTCACCTGACATGCCACTATGTAAAGTCTTTGTTTACAGACGCAGATAAGTTCATCTTCAAGAGGGGGGGGGGTAGGTTTCCGACACAACAGGTTATCAGATAATACTTTATCATATTGGAAATTAGATAATAATGCAACATTTGATATGTATTCAGTGCAGCTAAATATTTCCGTTTTTGGATAGGGATCTGTGTAAAAGTTTTTTCTCAGTAAATTATTAATTTAGTAAACGGTTGTATCATAAATGTCTAGGAACCGGTTCTATAAAGGGAGGTAATCTTTAGGAACCTATTCTGCATGTTTTCTTTTCAATCTAAGAATGGAAACAAAACACTTTCTACTATCAAAGATAATAAATCTATTTTGATAATTTATTTATTAATTAATTAGGATATTTACAGATTGAAATTCTGTTTTCATATTTCGATTCAGAGTCTAATGATTTTTGAATCTAGTGTCATCAGCTTGGGTCATAGTTTCTTAGCCACATTCGAAGTGAATCACTGCACTCCCAAAAATCCAATGGAAGATACAGCAAATTTATGACTAGAAGATTTGCCACATTTTTAATTTTAAGAATAAATTGTCAGAATAAATTATGTTCATCACAGAAACCACATGTCAGCTTCTGCGTAACTTACAGCAATTGTATTAGCTATTTAGCTAATGCAATATATATATATATATATATAAGATTATTCTCGGATAATCGGACAACCGGTTTGCTAAGCAGTTTTTAAATTTAAGAATTGGCTCGTGCGAACCACTATATATATATATATATATATATATATATGTGTGTGTGTGTGTGTGTGTGTGTGTGTGTGTGTGTGTGTGTGTGTGTGTGTGTGAAAATATATAGAAAATAGGAAAGAACTGGTTAGGTAAATAATCCAAAGTTCTTTAGTATTTTTGTTAATATTTTAAAAAAAAGTGCTCGATACAAAAGTAGAGCATAAATATAATTATTTATTTAAAAATATGATTCCAACACGACACATAAGAGATCTCATGTTTCAAGACAAGAGCCGAAAACTTCAACTTTGAAGTTTTCGGCTCTTGTCTTGAAACATGAGAACTCTTATGTGGCGTGTTGGAATCATATTTTTAAATAAATAATATATATATATATATATATATATATATATATATATATATATATATATATATATATATATATATATAACGTCACACATTATGAAATGGACAAAGTCCGACAATTATTTTTGAAACATTTTTATGTTTATAGGATACATGTTCGAATCCTGTTGGAGGACGAATATTTTCTATGAAAATTTCTCCGACATTCAAGCCGGTAAATTCTGTTTAATACTGTTTATTATAAACAGAGCATTTACTTAAATATTTGTATGTATAAAAAGAATGTATAAACATAAATATGTATGTGTGTGTGTCTGTGTGTGTATATATATATATATATATATATATATATATATATATATATATATATATATATATATATATATATATATAATGGCATCGTAAAATGAATCTGTTCTTAAAGGCAGGTAATATTTGGGAAACTATTGTGCATATTTTCTTCTCAATCTGGAAAAAATCACTTATTAATATCAAAAAGAATTAGACCATTTTGATAATTTAATAGAAAACCTTTATTCATTTGTTAAGATATTTCCAGATTAAAATTCTTTTTTTATCCTATTTCTGTTCAGAAGTCTGATGCTTTTTAACTCTAGTGTCATCAGCTGTGTTATGGTTTCTTAGCCACATTCGAACTGAATCACAGCACTCCTAAAAATCCAACGAAACATCTATCAAATTTAAGACTAGAAGATTTGCGATATTTTAACTTCTAATTCTTTGAATTATTACCAGCAATAAAAATATTGTTGGCATCAAATAACCCATTGAGATGTTGATATGCCGTAAAACCAAACAAAACAAGCCATTAGTAGAGATCTGATGGTAAAATACATTGCAAAATTCTGGTAACTTCTTTCCAGAGCATTGGCTATGTAAATCTTTAAATAAAAATCGAAATAGGTTCATGCGAATTCCAGTCGCGCGCTGCACGTGAGAGCTTGGAATGAACGCTCCTTTGTCAAAATACAACACTGACATAATTTACAACGTAACAGTTAACTCTTGTGTCATTTATATTGAGTGTTTTATAAAAAGTACCGCTCATATATATATCTTACTTATTATAAAACGCAGATTGTGTGTATGTGTGTCTGTACGTTTATATATTGGATCGTATTTCCTACATTTTTCAACCGATTTCAACAAAACATCACAGGACTACGTAAAATTAACTTGCGGTGGTTCTGACAGCGCGAAAAATTGGAAAAAACACAATTGTTTTTGCACGAAATCAATTTGAAAACACGATTAAGAGGCATTAATGAAAGAGGGACAACTCATATCGAGTTATACTTATTAATATCGAGTTATCGAGTTATACTTATTATAAAACCCAGGTTGCTTGTTTCTGTGTGTGTGTGTGTGTGTTCGTTTATATATGGGATCGGATTTCCCACATTTTTCAACCGATTTCAACAAAACTTCACTTTTTTTTGGCAGGTAGTGTTTCTTATTGTCTTGCACACTTTTTTCTTTATTTTGACATTCAGAATGCTTTAAAAATTCCATTTACAAGACAATTGATTATAATAAAATTTTATTCAATCGGTAGACTCATAACGATTGAAAACAATGTTTTTTGTTTGAGTTTGGGTTTGACCAATTCGTACAAAAAAAAATACAAAACAAAAAAATAAAACTGATTAAGACATGCGTGTCCGTCAACCTTAAACAATAATCTTTGTCAATTTTATTTTTCAGTCTTTATAATGGTTGATACTTGATCTATCTCTTACTGTTACACCCCAAGGCAACGCCGGGCTCTACTGATAGTACATATATATATATATATATATATATATATATATATATATATATATATATAAAATAACCTTTGATAATGACTAACAATATAACCGAAAGCGTATGGGCATACAGAACATATATATATATTGAAGCCATTTTTATGTTTATATATTCTTTTTATAATGTGTGATGTCATATATATATATATATATATATATATATATATATATATATGAATTGACAAGACGTAAAAGTAAAACTTGTGAGTCGAAATATCTATTCGAATGAGGTACCTTTATCCATACAACTATATATATATATATAAATCCCAAACACACACACACACACACACACACACACACACACATATATATATATGATGGTTTCATTGATTCGAACTCCTCTCTGGCAGATGCATTCCCTTTCGCTCAAATGCACTTGGAAAAATGTATGAACATATCTTCTCTCCCCAGGCAGGGATTATCTAATTTAGACCTATTGGCTTTCCATGTAGAACTTTAAATTTCTTAAAATCAACATTTATTAGGGATACGCTTCCTAATGCTAACCCACCCTAGACACGCCATTGTTGTTAGAGCTGTACTATATATATATATATATATATATATATATATATATATATATATATATATATATATATATATATATATATATATATATATATATATATATATCAATAGATAGACAGACGTGTTTATCTATAAATCGAATTCTTGGAAAGCTTTTTGGGAGACAGAAACATAAATGACAGACAAAGACCTGGATATCATTAAACGCCCATATTAGGTTGGTGCAAAAATAATGACATAATAATGTCGTTTTTGACGTATTTTTTAACTTCAAAAAACGACATTATTACGTCATTATTTTGCACCAACCTAATACAATGAAAAAACGTGTAATAAAAAAACAAATACATGAAATTGACCCAATTTCTTTCCTTTTATCTTTATTTTTCCTTTTCTTGATACCTCATTATTATTATTGATGATATTTTGCTTTTCTTTCTTGCTATTTTCGTTGTTATTGTTACTGTTGTCATCATGGCTGTTGTTGCTGTGGTTGTTTCCATCAAGAATCGTGGTCAAAGATCCAACGGCTAGAATTGGAATTAGAGCTCTCCAGGCAGTAATAAAAAATAAAAAAAAATTACGATTGCAAGCGAAATATTGATCTGAGCGAAGAGGCGTGCCTCGTTTTGACCAAGTCGCCATTTTTTTTATTTTGTTTTGATCACTCGGCCGGAGTGATGTTTCTCATTTTCTTCCTTTCTTTCTTATTGTCCTTTTTCTTTCTTTTTTTTTTATCATTAAATTCTTATTTAACATTTCTTTCAGTTTTTGAAACATTTTTTTTACTGTCTTTTGATTATATTTTCTTTTTAGTTTTTTGCTGTTGTTCACTGCACAATACTTTTTCCCTTTCAATTCATTCATCTTTTCTTTTATCAAATTGTTTTATGACTCTTTTGGCTTTCTCTATTTCTTGAGTCGGTGTTATTTTATTACATATACATACACATACATACA